>CM073769.1:65080954-65353457 GCA_037158775.1 Hetaerina titia
AATAGAGGATGTGATAAGATATTTACTGTTAAATAGGACGAATCAAAATCTACCTCGACCAGTAGATTATACTCTACTAAACTAAAAATTACAATTTTACCGATTATTGACAATTTATTCAAAGTAAGACGTCATCAAAACGGATCGATAAGAAAAGTTAATCTGAATTAAAAATAGGAGAGAGCAGTATTTAATTGAAGAGGTGACCAGAAGTATAGGATTGGGTGGGTGGTATTTTAGGGAGAGGAGTTACGGTGATGGGAGCGAGTCGTTAGCCTCTGCTTTAATCTCCTTCTCAGAAAGACACATCATATCCTTCCTCCCGACAGAAAAGAGCAGTTTAAGTATTTCCTTCACGGTACCGTCACAAGGACCTGAATGCTACCGACTAAATCCATCCCGATATACGAGACTCCCTCTACATATCCCTCGTATGACTCCAAATCCAAAATCCTCCTTCTCCACACCGAACCCATTATGAGAAGTCAGAACACTGGCCAACTAACCACTCTCTTTGCCCACGAATAGTTGAGTCTCGAATGAAAACCATAATTTTGGCAAAATAATCCAGGATTTTAAATTGAAAATATGTTTATGAAGCATTCTCCATATGCCTGTTGAACACAAATCGATTTCCAAGGAAACATTCAAACACTTGCATTCAAACTGATAAATATAGTTATCCTTAGCAGTTGATACAATAAATCGATCTTTCAAAAGATAATGTGTAATTAAAAGTATTCTTACTTGATCAACTCCGGGTCTTTTATCATTATCGCTGGATTTATGGATTGCATAAATCCACCGAATGGCTCATCTCCAAGACTGTGGTAGACATCAGAAAATCCCTCGTTAAAGGTCTTCAATCCCAGCATTACTTTCCAAGTGTGGCCGAAGAAAGGGATCGGCCTGATTTTTACCTCAGGAATCCCCCGCTTTGTCCAGTAGTCAAAGTTTTTCGTGGAGTAAATATAGAGAAGGCCAATAAGGACTGCTACCAGCGACAAGATGAACCTCCAGTCTCCCAATATCCATAATAACGATGCCATTATTTTAGCTGTTTAAATTCCCTGCGGGAAAAAAATTGTATTTTTTACTAAATTTGGGTCAGGGGATAATACGGCAGTTATTTTTTATTGAATTTAAGGACAAAAATAGGAGTTAAATCAAAAGGAGAAACAAAATTTTGGAGAGGAAATGGAATGATGCCGATGCATATACATGTATACAAGGTCTCATCCAAAAGTAGTATGACTTATTTTTTCCCGGATAGACAGGACGGACGGATGGGCAGTGGTTTCCCTGATTAGGTTCGAGGGAGGGGAGTCTCAGGAAACGCTTGAGGCCGGTGGTCTTTGCGGAGTGCGGATCTTTCGTTTGCAAAACCTCTATAACGTAACCTCGCTTCGCTCAGTCGTGAACCGGTGAGTTACACACACCGGTTCATGACAGTACCTACACGCGACAACGAATTTGGACTCTTCTTCTTTTAATTGACTGGTTTTTTCCTTGTAATGGGATATGTCAACCTCGTCTAAGGTGCCAAATAGCAAATTACTAACCTCTTCCGAGAAATTGAAGAGACCCCTCCTTTCCCGTTCGTTACTCCCGGCCAGTTGAGAAATCAGTCATTTCAGTTCATCCGAAATTTAAACCTTAAGTTATAATTGTGGCACCGTAGTTAAACACCCTGTGGGTTGAATCCACGGTGAGTCTTGATATCAACGGCAGAACTTGCTATTCATCTCTGCGTAATGGTAACGGTCATCGTATTTAGTTCCAATTCGCCACGGTTAACTTAAGTGACAAATTTCTATTCCCTATGGAAGAGTTCAACCTCATCATTAGAGTTGTAGTCTTGGTGTTTGTTTATATTTCTCTAAAAGATAGTCCTCGACCATCACCCTCCCCAACATGTAAAAACACAGGAAGGGTAATGTGACCATCTCTCCTCCCCCTGTAAGAAGTCAGAAAAATAACTTCACTCAATTAGAATGGACTCTTTCCCTTTTCCTTTCTTAATGAACGCGTTGACTCCATCCAGGCTTGCCACCGTGTAAGGCCCTACCCAAGGCGAGGACAGCTTCTTCCACTGGCCTCTCCTCACTGTTTAATTGAATAATAAGACCTTGTCTCAAACAACAAACAATTGAAGATTGGAGGTCTCGTCATAGGCAGCCTTACTCTTATTTTTCTTTTCCACTAATATTGTTCTCGCCTTAGAATGACTTTTCTGAATTTTCTATTTCAATTCTTTCAGAAAATCTTCGTAACGTAACAGATACCGGGATTACCCTTTTGTAACATCCCTGGTAAATTACCGGCCTTTCTACCGAAGAGTAACTAATAAGGAGTGAAAGTGGTAGACGGATGAGGTGTTGTATTGAAGACAAAACAGCCTATGGTACCCAATCATCCCAATTGTCTTGGTCCTCAGCTATGAAATATTTAAAAAATTCCACTAATTTCGGATGGCCCCGTTTGATTGGAGTCTCTAAGCCGTAGTTTTCCGCTTTTTAATGCCCAATAATCGACATGACTTCTTAAAAACTTCGCTTGAGAAATCACTTCCTTGGTCCGTCAATATCGCCCGAGGTTCCCGGTATTTTAATACTATTTTCTCAACGAAAGCCCGGGCTACAATTGAAGCTTCTTGGTTTGGCTTGGTTTTGACGGCTTCGGTATGATAATTCATCTTGGAACGTCAATTGGCATTTGTTTCCGAGTGATGTCAAGAGTAAAGACTCCACTGTGTCCAAATTACATTCCTCGAAGACGGAATCCGAAGTTGATGTGATCACGATCGGTATTTTAGTTGTGGATTGGGCGAGTTTATTATTTTGACACTTCTCACACGAGCGTATATCGTATACTATATTTCTCCTCGTTGCTCCTCAGTCCTGGCCACTGATGGTACAAAATCACCTACGCTTCAATGTTATCGAATCGCCTCCACTGGTTTCGCCTGAGCTGCCACAAAATATTTGCTTAGGCCTTGGAGAATTGAAACCAAACGTCGTTCTGTCGTATTATCTTGCTGCTTCTCGGAAGGAACGGAATTTTTGGGCACAGTGTATTCAACGGCTGACGCATACAACACGGTACGGTTGTGTGTGTGTGTGTGTGTATCTATATGTATAAATAAGGCTGACATGTGTAAAAGGAATCGAACCACGTTGATCCTAGGGAAACATATGATCGAACACAAATGATAAGTAAATTTAAACATAAACCTTACAGGGTTAGTTCTTTTAATTTAACAGGTTAAGTTGTTCTGAATAAAGCAAAGACAGCATTAACTATTCGTCAGTTAGAAAAAAATAACATAATATAAATCATATAAATAATAATATAATATAAATAATATTAAAATTTAAACACAAATTCATGGTAATTAAAGCAAATAAATTTTCAAAACTTCTAACAAACGCTGAATTTGAAAGAGTAGACCGAAGTTGATCACAGAACGTAGAGACATCGACTTAGTTAAAATAGTTTGGACTTCAATCGTCTGCCCGACTTCATCAAATGTTATAATCATTTTCATAACAGGAGGCATATGCCGCACGCACTTGAAAGGCTATTTCCATCATGAGGAAGTTAGGAGGAGCGTAAGCATGATAAAAAGCTATCTACAACCTAAGCCCAAATTTTTTCTACTACTTTTAACGACGCAAACACCTGTCACTGAAAGTGCCACAACCTCGGAAACAACTGCCCCCTTATCCTCGGTGAATTTTTTCCCTTAGTCAACCACTCCAGGTGTAACAGCCTCTGACGTCCCCGAAAAGTTGATGTGTGAAAACATAGATACATGGTTCGTCCGGAAAATAATTGTACTGATATTTTCCCGCCGCTCCAGGCGCGCCCAGCACCGCTCTGACGGGCTGCGATTGGAGGGGGGTATGTTGGCAAGCGACGCTGAAAAAGGCAGTCGGCTCTGAGCTGTGGTGTAGTGAGGAGCTCTGCTAACGCGAACCTCCACGCTCGACCCACGTCACGGAACGCGATTCCGAAGTTTTTGGAGCAGCGTTATTCCATCAAATTTGCGGTAAAGCTTGGGAAATCGTCTACCGAAACTGTCGGTATGATTAACCAGACTTACGGGGAGTCAGCCATGTCAACGACACTCACCGACGAAAATGTGCGAAAAGTTCGCGATGTACTGAACTCTGATCGTCGTCTTAGTGTTCGGATGATAGCAGAGCAGTGTAATGTGCCAAAAACAATAGTGCACGAGATTATTAGGGACCAATTACATCAATCAAAACATCTGGCGGCTGCATCACGACAATGCGCCGTCTCACACCGCGCTTGTCGTGTCGGACTTCTTGGCCAAGCACGGCGTGGCAACGCTGCCGCACCCGCCCTACAGCCCGGACTTGGCACCACCGGACTTCTTTCTGTTCCCGAAGATAAAGAGGAGTTTGAAAGGAACGCGATACGGGACTTTGGACGCCGTCAAAGAGGCCGTGACGACGTGTCTTCGAGAGGTTCCCGATGATGCCTTCGCGGGAGCGTTCCAGGAATGGGAACGCCGCTGGAACAAGTGTATCGACTCACAAGGGTCCTATTTTGAGGAATATTAGCTTAAGATACGTATGTAAAAGTGTAATAAATTTTTTTTCCTGAGCTCAGTACACTTATTTTCTGGACGAACCCTGTATATCTCCTGAACATAATGCCCCATGGGTATGAAATTTTCAGAGGTACTGCAGATGGGAAAAGGATGGTTGGAAGTAATATTAAGTCTAAGTTAAAAAAGAACTACAAAAATTAACGATAGTTGGAGGGTAGCATAAATGAAGACCACCAGCGAAGAGTAGGTCAAATGGTTATGGTGGTATTATCTCCGAGAGTAGACATATTCATTGGATACAATCTAAGGTTTAACTCTCAGATGAAGACAATGAATGGAAATGACAACGGAGGATGATACAAAATGAACGTCTTAAGCAAATGGAACAGACAGTGAGTAATACGAAGGCAAATACGGGTGGAGAAATGAATAGTCAACTGAGGGAAGAATGGAATAGAGAGATTCAGCAAAACCAAGTTAAAGATTTCTAGCTGTTGGTGATGATGACATGCGCATATTCTAATGAAAAAAATCAAGAAAAACCTTTTTTAATGGGGTGCAATTGAACTGAATCAATTGAACCAAAGGGAGAATGATTAAGCATGTACTATTCCGTAACAATGTAATTTTCAAATAATCATATTTTGCAACTAGAAGGGTACGCAGGACTACGATTTTCGCCTTGACGGGAGATCAAGTTGACGGCTTGCAAGGCGTTAATTTAGTCTCGTCACGCCAGTCAGAGGTGAGGCCGCAGTAACTCCTTGAGAGGTGTACTGGGGAAGGAACATTATATGGTCTTTCCACGTGAGCCGCACAAAGCATAGCGTGATCTGTAAACTATCCTGGGTATATTTCTGCGGAAGTGGCATTGAAAATTAAATATCTCGCGTGTCGCGGGTGACTGGCGGTGAGTTCCGTCACAAAATTAGGGAGAGGGAAGTATGGCAATTTTCGAGAGGACGGTGTTTAGAAATTAAACAAACAGAGAGCCGTGCCTCCCGGGCTACTCTTAAATGCTATAGCCTTGCCTCTTAACATTATTCTCCCAACGTTCTTCTCTCGTAAACATGTACGTATAGGGCCTATACCTCGGGGACTTGTGGCATCACGTTTCTCTCTCCTCACCAGTATTGTTTGGCATAATACCCTATAGCAGATGTTGTATAGTGAAAAAATAATATTAAAACTAATGTTAAATTTGTCATGAAATGGGATCAGAAGTTTATCCTGGTGACAAAGAGATTTTATATTAGCGAGGGAAAAGAAAGCTCTCTTGTGAGGTCATGACCTGAAACTCCTCTCGCTGTGTTGGCCCTGAATCTCTTCTCGAGGGCGTTTCTATTTGTTGAATGCTTTAAGTAGAGACTTAAGCCGGCTTATTTTATTTGTTCTTTCATGTTTTTACACGTGGGCAAGCTTCTTAAAACTTCAATGCCCTGAACCAAGGCCACAAAGTCATTATTCACAGGTTTGGCTTTGCTTATTATGGAGATTTGAATCCCGAGCCGACGTTTTTCTGTACCATTGCCTCACTTCTACATCCGACATTGATAGAAAGGGTGCCTCACGTTACCCATCATACCTATATATAAAGGAGTGTCACGGTAATAACATATGGAGTGGTTAAAATATTTAACCAACTGGGATAAATTTTATACAGAGCCTGTAGTTAGTGATTTCCAGTTGACAAATGTCACCAAAAATGCATTTTAAACTAGT
This sequence comes from Hetaerina titia, assembly GCA_037158775.1. NCBI lineage: Eukaryota > Metazoa > Arthropoda > Insecta > Odonata > Calopterygidae > Hetaerina > Hetaerina titia. The sequence goes on from CM073769.1 coordinate 65,087,256, forward strand.
AACACCCGAGCTATTACTTTATAGCGATTTACTTTAGATTCTACCAAGAACTCAACATGTTCAACTCCTCAAATTCATGATCCATACTAGATAATTTTGGATTTAAAATTGATTTTATCATGTTTCATTCCTGATACAAAGATTTATTCAACAAAACTACAAAATTAAATTTCTATTAACACCCCCAGGGTTACAATACGAGTAAATTGAACTGTAAAATGAGCTGAAAACTGCTAAAATACAATCATTCCTTTGCATATCGTAATAACAGGAGTGGCACTCTTGAAGGAGTGACACGTGGGACGTGTCTCACTCCTCTAAGGGACTATCAAACCAAGCGTAATACCTCCTAGAAGGAGAAGATTGCGCACATCAGGAAATTGTTCATATTTATATTGTAAAATATTCTCAACTCCTATCAAATGATCTTAACTCCTAGACAAATGATTGTATGACTAAATTACTTCCAAAATTAATCCAGATATGCCAATGTTTTAGTTATTGAATTTAATTGTTTTAAGTGATTCTCAGGGCGCTAGAAGGCCACGAGCCATGGGCTTGGTCCACCTTCCGGCAGGAATCCACACTGCCCATTGGGCCTTCGGCTGCACGGTCCCAATAGTAATGCGACACCCCAGAATATCTCTGTCAGTCTATTAAACGTCATAGTCCCATGTCATGGACGCCGTATTAACTCTATAAAGGGCATCATCTCTATCAATTAAGGTTAGAACTGTGTCAGATTTTTTTTTAAGGGACCAGTTTATTTAAGAACGGGATTTCTTTATCAATGCACGAAGTTTTATCCGCGAGTCAGTCAGTGTAGGAATGATGCGTTGAACCTTGGGGTAATTATCATTTCTGAAAATTATTTTATAAATCTATTTACGCCATTCACCCTCGGTAAGTAAAGATTTATCAAATAAGGCGGCATTACGGTGATTAGGTATGACTGTGTATGTCAGTTTCATCAGTTAAGTATTTAGGTTGTTTAAACTATTGCCTATAGTATGGTATTTTGAAAAAAATACATTCAACTCCTTGGTTATTAAATATTAGCTATTAAAAGAAACCAATTTTGTATGGATTTTAATTGAGGAAACATTTAAAAGATAAATAGTTTGTCTTTAAACTGTCAATTCTACCATTCCCACGAAGATCATGTTTGAGGATTGAAAATATGAAAACTAGCTGTATATCAGCGATGTAATTTACGAAATAAAACGTAAACAGTGTCAGAATATTTAAAGACTGAGTCAGTAAAATAATAGGAGCTATGATGTATATATACGAGCCCTATGAACCCGCAAGAGTATCTTGCTTATTTCTCGAACAAGTCAGTAAGCAAACCCTCTTGCCGCAACGTAAATTATGCTTAATTCAACGGGACCGTCTGCAAAATTTGATAGGTAGAAATTTTAGACCAGTATGAAATCAAAGTAACAATTATCCAAATAGCAAATGAACTTCGTTATCACTCTGAAGATGTCACATTTACAAGCTACATTGGTAACTTTACAGGTTGGTAAGGGTCCGTTTGGTGATTGCAGTGTTCCTCTGAAGATTTTTCGAAGTTTACACGCTCCTTCATACATCATTGACTGTTTGTTGTAAAGAAAGATTGCACAAAATGACTTGTTTTAACAATCAATTAGAGGATATAAGTTGATGCATAGAACAAAATTGAGGAAGAATTTGCAGTCAAATATCTTTTTCTGCATAGAAGATCTGATAGAATATTTTTATGTCTCTTTGTAGGTAGAAAATGGTATTATTTTTACGTATGACTCATATTGTGATGGACAAAGCTCTGAAGATAGTTCATTCGACGCGATCTGTTCCTTATCAAAGCGAATGGCAATTTAGATCACGACAGCTAATTCTACTCTCGACAAGGAGTGACACAACCACGTCCGGGCGTGTCCCTGCCTACTTCGAGGAACCATTGTTTCCTTCGCCGCAAAACTTGGCGCGTAGAACAGAAAAGGTCAAGGTGACATTTGTTCCCTACATAATGTAAACTGATGATGGCTATTTGTAAATATCTGAAACATTTAAGATGGCGAGCAGATAATATAAGTAAAGCGCATAGTATAAGTATTGCAAAGCAAAGTAAAGTATTGCAAAGCAAAGTATAAGCGCAAATAATTTTGTTCTCTATTCGTTCATTATCGTACTTATGACTACCGCTTCAGTCGTCGTGCACTCACTCATTAAATGGGTCACCTAAAATTGAGCAGCATGTTCCTTCACTCAGTTTCCATCGTTTTTTTCCTAATTTCTTTCCCGTGGCTCAACATTGAAGTTTGTTAAGGGAACGTTGATCCGCATTATTCCCCTCTCATTGGGACACAAAAAAAACGTAACCTCGGGCTTAATTGCGCTAAGTATATTTGATATGCGTATTTTTCATTTGCCTAAACCCGCCCATGAGGGCCCATTAAAAAGACGGAAATGAATACAAGTACAATAGGAGTTCTCACCATAAAATAAAGATAGAAATCAATGGCGATGTTAGCTCATTCCCGAATTTGACGAATTCTATCAATAGATCATTGATTTTTTTCTGGACTAACAATTATTCAATCCTTTGCATAGAAAGATAACAGGTCAATTTTGTTTTGAGTTCATTTGTTTGCTTATGCATGACAGACAGGACGGGCATAAGTTGAATAAAAACAAAGATCTTATATAGCTCCCGTTTATCTGCCTTATAAATAACCCCTTCCCAAACAATGAGACAGCAGAAAGAGCGTCACCTGAATTGAAGAATCAATAAGATAAACTAGTATGACATCGTAAACCAAGGCGACGGTGGTTAATCTATAAACTAGGATTTCTGAGCATCTTCTTTAACTCGGTAATCTACGAGATAACGTTGGTCAAAAATTCAATTTGAACACTTCCGAAAGTCTTCGAAATTCCGGTTGATGCGTCCAACGTAATTTTGCTAAAAGTAAACAGAAAGAAGTCTTTTGAATTATATTAACTTGCCTCTCTTTTGAATGGAATGAAAATATCAATTCGTTCGATTTTTTCTGCTCTTACTCGCATTTCATTTTTATAAAATTGGGTACCAACACTGACTACAACAGGTCTAAGTTTTACTTTCCACAGAATACTCTCACGTGTGTGTGTGTGTATATATATATAAATATATATTTATATGGAGGCAGGAAAAATGGAATAAGGGCGTATTGATCGGCAGTGGGATGGTGAAGACTGTAATTGAGGGAAGAATGTTAGGCAAATGAGGAAAGGGCAGCAACAGGATAGGAATGTTGAACGGGATGAAGGGAGGAAGGAAGTACACAGAGATGAAGAGGGACCTGATGTAGAGTAGGTTGCTGAATTGTGTTTTGTTGGGAGTCACAAAATGTTTATTTGGTAGTTTTGTACATCCAAAAGCCCACCTTAACCCATAGATAACCTTATAATAATAATAAATTATATAGGTTGTTTAGCTGATAGGAAAACGATTTTGAAGCAAATGCTCCATGCATCTATCAGATTTGCAGCATTGGACTCGTAAGTCGCTGTAATCTGCAGAACTCGAAAGTGGGAAATATAAGTATAGTGACGAAGTCAAGTGTTCCATTTCGTCGCGATCGCACGAAAAGGGATGCACGAGACGTGGGCGTGAGCGCTTCTCTCGGGCGGCAACACCGTCGCGTGTCCACTGGGCCGAACATCACTCCAAACCACTACACCAAGCTAAAACAACGAATGCTGATTTCGGTCACATTTTAACCTGATGGGTTCGTGTCGGTGGAGACCTCAGACTTGAAGCGATTAATGCATTTTGTTTGAGCGAACGAAGTCTAAGAGTCGACATTGCTCTTTTTCCTTTATTCCGCCGCGCAGAGATGACGTTTATACTTAGGATTTTATATGATCTACCAAAGTATTATTTAAGAAACTTGACGTGAGTACTGCAGATGGGCGGAAATTTAATCACTCACCTTCCTATCGGCCATCGCGCTATCAGCAATTGCACTGATACTTACGGTTTGAATGGACGGAGGAAAATCCGGAGCTCCTTCTACGCGGACTCTCCGCTCAACACTGGCGTGCCGTGTCCTTGGACACACCATTACCCAACCCAGGCAAGTGAATCCGTCACTACGACGTCATTCCCATGGCCAAACATAGCAGCACACAAGAGTCTTGATACAAACCATACTCCACCACGCTCTTCACAACTTTTCGGCCCTAGATCATCTCCGAGAGAAAATGGTCGGTGCACTGTGGTAGTGGCATTTAAGATTTTTTTTATTCCTTTTATTCAATTGTCGGTAACTGCGTTGAAATTGGTGAGTGAAGGTCCAAACACTAATTACGAATTTTTTTCATCTAAACTACTTGCAAAAAAATTCATTATTTTGAGGTTCCAAGTAGAAATAAAAATAAAATGATAAATGTTTTTAAATGCCGTATAAACTACATAACTGCAGCTTTTATTTACAAATGGGCTTCGAAAAATCATGGATACTATATACCACTATAGTCATTGCTGAGTGACTCCTCGTATACTGGTACTCCTCAAGGTTACTGGAAACGCCGAAATACCAAAATAATTTGTTTTTATTTTGTTTAATCTTTTAAGAAAGCACTTATTTTTTATTTGTCCAGTAAATCTCGATTATAAAGATCCAGGACGTAACAAAAACTCACCTATAACGAAGTGAGTTCTCAGTCCCTTGGATTTTCGTTTTGTCGCAAATTTGAATTATCCCGCATATAACGAGTACGTATGAAACGAAATCCCCGCTATAGCGAACATTACTTTGTTCCCTTGTTCAATTATTACCTCTTTTATAACAAAATTCTCGTATTTTCCCTCAGTTAACCGCCCCTTCCCACATCGTTAAGTTAATACTCACAAGAGGCCATCAATTCAACCTCCCTCTGAGAGACTACGAGTGGTACTTCTTCTGCTCAACAAATTCTGTCATTCAGGTGATTGACACAAAGTAAAACTTCATTGAAACTATTTAATTATAACTTATATTTTTATTAATTTTAAAATACACGAACTGATATTATGCTATCAACTAAATTGGCGAGAGGTGGAGGAGACAACATGCATCGAGGTGGATGTTTGTTGGCTCTAGATTGATAAAACCATTCGGTGGGTAATTCCACATTCTTTGCTGTTTTCAGTTTCTTTTTTTTTGCGTTGCCCTCAACTGCAGGTTTTTCAATGGTATCTCTTTGAGCTAAACCAGTGAAGAAAGTAGGCGATGAGATGTCGCATTTCTTTGCTATTTTGTTGCTTGAAAGTTTAGAATTATGGTCCATGTCGTTTTAAATTTTTAACCTCACCTCGATGGATAGGATTTTCCTCTTAAGTTTTATCTTTTTAACTTCACTTGTTGCCTGAACCGATGAAATTCTCGTGAAACTATCACCACGGTTGTGAACGATGAACCTCACTAACTGTGGTTTTCACGGGATCTTCGTAAGATGCGTAAATTAGTAGATGGAGGAAGGTGTGCGAGCTCAGTGGTAATCGTACTCACAACCGATCAGCGCTTTTGGCCGTATATTTTGGATTTCGTGACTTGTTCTCTCATTTCTTTCTTATATTTTGTATGGAAAACACTGATCTGGTGTGGTGTGACATAATTCTTCACTTATTGTGAGATTTTCACATTTAAAATCTTGAAGCAAGCGTAACCTGCAAAGATCACATGTAGATTTCCAATGTCAAATGTCAAAGGAAAGCGTAGAATTATAGATAAAATTGTTGGCAATTCCATCGGACTCTCTCCAAAGCGTACCTCCCTTTAAATGTTTTCTCCACAACGAGTTGTGGAGCTTGAAATTTGAACGTCTTTATGTAATGTAGAAATTTTGGAGAAAAACAAATTTGGACATAGTTCACAGCAAAAATGGTCTGCTGTGAAAGACATTCAGTAAGAAGTTATGGAATGTCGATTTTTAACACCTGGAATAGGATTCCTGACTCATTATCAGCTGAACAAACTAACATTAGCTGTTCTTTCCTTATTCCAGTCTAAATATTCATACAAATCATTTTCAAGCTTGAACCTAAACAAGATTAAATTGAAAAGACGTCTTATTGAAGAGAATCTGGATGCGTGGCTAAAATTAAAACAAAAACATACATACTTCACTTAACCAAACTTTCCAAACTCAATTTTGCTTTGAGCTACAATAAAAGTAATGTGTTAATAGCAGGGTTGAATGATGTCATCACCTTGGTATTTGTTCATAGCCATGGCATTATAAAAAGCATAATTATTTAGATTTTTCTAAAGCTGGTAGAGTTTGTGCTGATGTTTCTATATATTTCAGCGAGAATTTCTTTCATGCTTGAGCACCTGATTCCATTATACTATGGGGCAGTACAAACATTGACTCTTATTTTAGGCACATTACTGTACATTGATCACATGTCCCATTTCAACCACTGGAAGAAATGTGATAATCCTGCACTATCTTGGATGGTGAAGTCATACATTACTTTTGGCAAAATAACGCTACATGAGTTTTTCTGGATATATACATCAGGGAGCTCGACCATTCCTCCTGATTAATGATCCAGAAATAATTTGGTAATCAAACAATTGATTATATATTATGTTTAATCTAATCTGTCCCATTCATTGTCTATATCACCTTAACAAACTTCATTCTCTCAATCAACCTCATCATAACGAAAAATTAAAAGTAAACAAAATAGTTCACAGGATAATATTGTTGTTATGGTCACTATAAGAAAGTGGACCACATAAATACGAAGTAATATGTGACAAAGTAATATGACGACGTAATATGAAAAATAATTTCAAAATTAAGATATTATTGATATGGGATGTAAATATTACACATGCAAAAATGTTTAAATGATAATTTGATTGTATTGGTAGAAATCATGCATCTTTGTGTGCTATTGGTTTGTAGTTCTTGTTTGATTTAGTTGCTCATTCATCACTATGTAATTATGCCAGTCCTTATTTTGAAAATATGAATAAAACTTTTTAACACTAGCATTGAATGAAATTGAGACAATATTTTTAATATTCCCTCTAGAATCATTAAGATTAAACCCCAAAACTGAATTGTTGAGTTGTGTCTGCTCAGAACCATATAGTATATGCTGCCTGGCACAAGTACCACCTTGGAAAGAGACACTAAAATTACAATTCCAGTCATTTATCTGTCTCTTGGGTGATCCAAACATTTTCCTGGATTCTATGAAACTTGATCAAATTCACTTCAGTCATGAAAGCAAAGCTCAAAGAAGCAATTACATTTACTTGCCATTTGGTGGTGATCCAAGAATATGTATAGGTAAGGTATCTAGTTTTTTCATGTTTATTCAATGTCTTTGGATAAAAAATGAATATATAGTACTTTAAAGCAATGCACAATAAAGTAAAAAAAACCATAGAAAAAGTAACAAAGATTTTCATTAATCAACATAATTTTACAGTAAGACTTTGCCGATTTTAGTTTAAACACTTAGTGCCTATGATTTGAATTTCTCAGAATTTTTTAATAGAAATAATTATTATGTTCATACCCAAATCTACTCTTCTAGTTATTTTTATGATGACTCCTCCAAAACTCAAGTATATTCTCAAGCATATGGTAATATGATTTTTCTTTCAGCATATCAAAGTGTAATAGGTCCAAGAAGGAACAAAAGTTATGTTTATTTTCTAATAAATAAACCAAAAACTAACCTGTAACAAACCAGAAACTAACTTGTAACAAATCAGAAACTAACTTGTAACAAATCAGAAACTAACCTGTAACTAGTGTAAAACACCCATCATGTATTCTGTTGAGTTAACTTTGCTGTAATTTTCATTCTGAATGAATACTGAAAGTACTACCATTTCACCAAAATCCATCTCACAAAGCTTATCTACTTCTCCAGAAGGAAGAATATGGATCAAATTTACTGTATTATCTTAACCTCACTTGGGGAATATTTTAACTTTCCATGCTTAAAAGAGACAATGCCAATGGGATTTCCAAGGAGGAAAGAAAATCAACTGTAGTACTGCTTGTGGAGACCATTTTGATATAGCTAATGCCTCATGTCAAAGAAACATACAGAGTTCGTCCGGAAAATAAGTGTCTTTTTCTCATTGTCTTTTTTGAAAAAAGGGTAGTCGTCCACTACGAATTTGTACCTGAACGACAAACTGGAAATGCTGCATTTTACGTCCAAGTGCTCGACAGGCTTCGAAAACGAGTCGCCCTCGTCCGGCCAGCGATCAAAAACATCTGGCGGCTGCATCACGGCAATGCGCCGTCTCACACCGCGCTTGTCGTGTCGGACTTCTTGGCCAAGCACGGCGTGGCAACGTTGCCGCACCCGCCCTACAGCCCGGACTTGGCACCACCAGACTTCTTTCTGTTCCCGAAGATAAAGAGGAGTTTGAAAGGAACGCGATACGGGACAAATTTTTTTTCCTGAGCTCAGTACACTTATTTTCCGGACGAACTCTGTATATTATACACATACACAGATAAAAATATATAATGCTTGTCAAAAATGGTAGGTTAATTTTTAAAATTATGATATAATATTTTTCATTTTTCCCGTTGTAAATGATTGTATATTCTTCAAAACTGAGAATCCAATTAATTTGGCTTTTCCCCATGCTATTAGATGATGTCAAATGATGAGCCTACCCAGGTGTAATGTTTAAACTAAAGGAGGGTGAAAAGTGATGATGTTTGAGCAGCAACAAAGGGTTGGGATAAGTTACAGGAGGTGATATCAAGTTTAAATATGGTGATGATTATGAAAGAAACCAATAAAATTATCACAGAGAGAATATATACTCTAGATTGACACTCAACTTTGCCTTTAGTAATTTTTATTCTTAAGCAATCACAACTCTCCCAGAAGTGGTACAAAAAAGGATCTGTAGCAGCTGCATAGGAAGGTGTGAGGAAAGAGGAGTGAAAATATGTCTGGAATAAGATACTTTGTATAGAGCTACATTCAGAGATTGAAATGGTAGAAAAATATTAGGAAATACATTAAAAGAGAAAAAGTAGAGATTCAACATAAAATGCCATGTCAGAAAGTGTGCATGTCAAATACACAGCAAGCAAGGTAAATCCTTTTGAGTTAAGCCAGTGAAAAGGGAGTGCATCATGGACACAATGTACAAATAAATCCAGGCTGGCTCTGATTTCAGCATTTTATAACTTTAGGAATGTTCACAAATGCACCAAATAAATGAAATTTTGAATTCATTCACCTCATTGAATTGTCCTGAATTTACACAGTAAGCAGTAGCCAGAAGGAATTCTTCTCCATTACAAAATATGATTTAAGTTCAAGCAAATAACTGAATGATGGTTAATAAAGAAAATATTACAGCTAATATTGAACAAGTTCACATGATTTGTTCATTTAAGTTTACATTACAAGCAGGTTTGTGGAATGTGAACTGTGAGATTGCAAAGAAAATGTGAAATTTAGAAAACATCTTACCTTATTCCCCACATTTCCCTCAAGTTCCACACAAATGTGTTTGCTTTGATTACAGGCTCATCAACCATAGAGTGCTAATCAAAAAACCAGGTTAGCGGAAGCGGGTTAAATAAACAAGTTTTCATTTAGGAGATGTTGCTACTGTCAAGAAGTCTCATTCAGTGAGGCCAGTCAAAGTTTTAGGTTCTGATATTGCAACACCAAACACTCTTTCCCCCATCTTCGTTCCAAGTGCTCAAGTGGAATTGTCTGTTTCGTCGCTATGCCGCGAAGATCCCCCACTCTCACCCACTCAACGACCGACCGCCAAAAGGGTTCCTCTGCCGAGCCATCAATTTGCTAACGCATACGATTTTCCTTTGCCGTTCTAGCCGCCTCCTCGATAATGATTGCTGCCGCTTACTTTGCATAAATATTTCCCATGTCCACTTCTTCACTTCCCCAACCTTCGCGACAGTTAAATGACCAACAGCGTTGCAATTTAGCAATTAATTGTAAACCAGACCTCTGCTATATCAGTGTTGAGAATTCAAAGAAGTCTTCTCAGGGAGGGAAGAAGCAGAGGATTATATTTGTTCTTGATGCAATTGAAATATTATTCAAGGTCAATAGCATTCACTTATCAACAAAATCGACTACCCAAAGTTTTTAAAATGGGAAATCGGGTAATGTGAAAATATAGTTATGTGCATTTATTCACCATGTTTATTTACTCGTGTGCATACTTCAAGAGTAAACTCGCGTCCATGCTGCAAGCCCCACAATTTTCGGACCGGATCTGAGAGAAAAAGTGCATTTCTACTCTCTTCGCCCCTCCCCCTTCTCAAAAATATTCCCCTCAATTTAAGCATTTCCTAATTAGAAATAACAAGACTCACTATTTTACTATAAGGTCACTATTTTTACCCTGTAGTATTTTAATATAAGTATTCCAAAGAAACAACCAATGGTCAACTACGACGCAAGAAGGCGCGGTACGCTCAAACCCGTTTCCTGCGCGACGCATACAAGGTGCGTTCCAAAAGTAATATAGTTATTTTTTTAAAGCAATTTGTTGAACAGATTTGCATAAACACTTAAAAGTTTTCAAAGTAGCGTCCTTGGGCCTCCACGCATTTTTTCCAGCGACTCTGCCATGACCGGTACGCACCCTGGAAGGCGTCTTCGGGGACCTCTCGCAAGGTCTTCGTCGCCGCTGATTGGATCTCTTCTATGGACGAAAAACGGGTCCCTTTCAGGGCTGCCTTAATCCGAGGGAACAAAAAGACGTCTGCTGGGGCAACGTCAGGCCTATAGGGGGGGTGGAGCAGCGTTGGAACCTGATGTTTGCACAGGAACTCGCGGACTCGTAGCGCGTTGTGGCAAACCCTTTGGGTACTGGCTTGACGCACACTTTCCTCATCGCTGAATCTTCAGTAACAATGCGAAACACAACAGTAAAAGGCCAGTTCAGTTCATTTGCAACCATCTTGATACACCATCGACGGTCAGAGTCGAACAAATTGTCGAACACGAGCCACATTGTTGTCGGTTTTGCTGGTTGACCAGGGTGTTGTTCGTCGTGAACCTCTTCCCGGTCCTCCTTAAGGCCTTTAACCACCTCGAAACTTGTGAGTAGGACGGAACAGAGACCCTGTAAGCCTCGCGAATCATTTTTTTAGTCTCTCCTCAAGAGATTTTTTTTCGATTAACACAAAACTTAGTAATCGCGTAACGTTGCCCGATCGTCGATTCCATTTTTTTCGTGGCACGGTCGACGCGGGGAGGTATACAATAACTGACGTTGCTTGGAGAGCACTGAGACCAGTTTTGCAGAAAAACTTAGCTTCCCCCCCCCCCAACCTACTCCAAGTAATTTGATCCCACTCCGACCAATAGGAACGGCGCGGGAAATTCAATTGCATTAATTTTGGAACGCACTCTGTACTCGCATGTGTTTTTGATCTCCGCATCTGCACCCTTCCAACTTTAATAACATGATGGCAATGAACCATTGAATAATACAGGTGATTCTGGAGGTACCGTCTCTAGCGTGAAGTGTTACCTACTAAATGTTATACCATTCCTTTTACTGAAACCAGCAACAGCACCAGTAATGCTGTTATGAACGGTGCCAGCCAGGAGGAGCTGGTCAATAGATTATTCCACTTCATCTGCAGTTTTATCCAAAAATACGAAAAAAAGCCGGATGTGAATAAATACTGCAATACTAAACAATATGGATAATTAATGTATATATTAATTAAGATATAGGTGAAATGGCAAATGTACATAGTATGTGATTTGCAAAACCCTTTCTTTATGGATTTCTTGGAAAACAACGGTAAACAGCACACAATTAAATTTTATATTGCATATACAGGATGTCCCACAAGAGTAATTAAAAAATCCCGAGCCTATCTGACGTCATGACCATCCATCCATCCTCGGCAATCAAATCCAAAGTCGTAATGTTTGTGGGCAGAGCTGATGAAAGTCACAGTAGAGTGACAGTGAAAGTCACAGTTGAGCAGGGGTCCTAGTTATTTTTTCTATGTCACCATTCACTTTCCCACGAATTTCTAGTACACAGAAAACTTGCAATGCTTAAATTTGAAACGTGTCAATCGAAATATTACCCAGGATTCAAACCTGGAATCCTTTGATCAGTAACCAAACGCTCTGCTGACTAGGATATCTTGCCACCCAGGAACCATTCTAATTCCATTAGTATTCAACAGTACATATTTATAATTATGATCCCTCACTCATCCCTAACACACAATACTTTCAGCAGGAAATAAAAAGCAAAATTGGCTTTCTGTTTGTATAAATGACTTCTTACATGAAATAATAACTTCTAAAGACAAGAGCAATTAGTCATGAAAGGTGAAGAATTAGAAAATAAAGAGATCTTTTTCGTCTGAACCATCAAGTTGAACACAACATCAGTAAGGAAAAGAATATTAGAAATGGTACCTGATATATGCCACAGGAGATTATACAGGTAATGGATGCAAGCCATCATTGATTTATCAGCAGATAAGTCTATAGAAGAGTGGGTGAATACAAGTCTATGGGAGGCGCTGATAAGAAGAAGAGGAAAAGTAATTAAGGTTATGTTGAGGCATAATAGTCTACCATATAAACAACAGAAATAAAGCACTACAGAGGAGAACTAAGATAAGACTAAGTGAAAAAATGATAGAGTATAGCAGTGCACGGAAAATCTGAGGGAATGAAGAGATTGAATCAATTAAGAATATCTCACATGGTGATCCAAAACTGATTGAAGGAATGATGTTTTATGGTAATGTCTCTGTGAAAGGTAGGAATCACTGGTCCTTCATACATCTCCAATATGTCCACTGGCATAAACACCCAAATAAATACTAAGGAGAAGAATTAATTTGTAGTTGAGTGTAAAATGAACGGCAAATAGGGTATTGGTACTGAGGAGGGCTCAGATGAATTCGTATAAACTCCACATAGAGAAATTTAAACTAATACAATATGTTTGTTTGTGTGTTTATATATATCGCAGATTTCAGTTTAAAGTACATTTTCTCGATAGCTCAAGTGGTTAGAGCATCCACCCAGCAAGTGGAGAGATCTGGTGTTCAAGTCCCGGTCGAGGAAAATATTTTTACATTAGTGGTCTGCCTGAATCCGTCTTCCCCACCTCTCTAGTGTTCGTCCTTTATGTGTGTTCCTTTCCCATTTCCTTATCCCTATTTTCTATGTGAATGAATATTTGTTCGCTGTATGGTGGGATTTCGTGTTTGAATATATATATAATGTAAATGGACTAACTAGTCGACACAAACACAGAAACTGAAACACATAAAAGAGGGACTCACTGGTTCTCGAATTTTCGGTGGTGCAACCACCTTTCTCAAGAGGAATTTACATTACATTATTGTGCAGGTTCGTGGGATTTTCAAGAAAGTGACTTATATATATATAGAAATATATATATATATATATATTTCTATATATATAAACCAGAAGCACAGTAATCAACCCAAAGGTCAGTTCGGTAGGTAATGGTAAAGCTCACCCAGTACTAAACCCGATGGCATGTGAAATTCACACATCAGGGTAGGGGAGCCAGTTCCTTTCCCTGTGCCAGTTATGGTTTCCCAGGAAGATCTGGTACCCGAAAAAATAAATCACAGAGCTTGGGTGGAGCTGCAGGTGCCCAGAGTGACTTGCCAGGAAATCGAACTCAGGCCCTCTGGTCAGTAGTCCAAAGCTCTACCCCCTGGACTACCATGACCCACACATATTTATACATAACATTTGGATGGCACAATAGAACAGAAAATAAAATAGACAACACATAAAAGGACACTCACTTTGTAGATTTGTTTAAGCTTTCGGCCTACTCAGAGACCATCTTCAGGTCAGACTGAAAGTTCTTGCAGAGAAATATGGTGTCTGGAAGGGGAAAAAGGGGGGTGAAGGCACAGGGAATCCTGTGAGGGTAATTAAAGATGACGGTTAAGGGTGGGAATTTTAATAGATCAAAAAGCTAGCATACGAGTATATGTGGATTTGTGAGTTCTCACCTCTATATTGGTGGCTGAATCGGGTAGGGATTCTAGGATGGATAGGGAGAAACACTGGTCTCATGAAAGGTTGTAGGAAACTGCGTGTGAAGGGATAGGAAGAGATGAGAGTGAGGCAGAATTACAGGAGTAGCGGTGATTATTCATTCGAATGGATAAGGGGGTAATGCATTCACCTATGTAAAATGAAGTGCATTGTTTGCATGACAAAAGATAGATAACGTTTTTCTAGAGGCAATTAGCGTGGCAATGAGGTGAAGGGACATTGAGGGGATGGGGGAGAGAGGAGCAGATCTGATAAGCAGACATGTTTTACATCAGGGTGGTTGCAAGTAGGGGAAATATGAGGAAATTTGTCAGGAGGTGCACCAAAGGGTTGGTGGATCTCAGAAGGTTTCTGAGATTGGCAGGTCGTCTGTAAGCAACAGAGTGGCATTGGGGCAATAAGAATGAGGTTGTGTCATTGTTCTTAATTGTCTCTCGAAAAACATTATATTATACATATAATTTCCAAGCACTTATCTCAAAAATGTAAAGCAAACATTTTTAACAACCACGTAGCTAACTCATATATACTCTTGTTCAACTCAATCTTCAATTCAGATTTTTTTTTAAATGGATGAGTATGAGATGTCTTTTCACATAATTATATGGTTATATTATTAAAAACAGAAAAAATTTTGATGTTTTTATTATATCATCAATATTATTTACAAATATATATGAGTTATTTTATAATACTGCCTAAATTCTCCATCAAATTATTATGTACAGTCTTAAGAATGTTTTTAAAGACAAATATTCATCCATTTGAGGAGTAATTAACCACATGAAGCTATTCATCAATTGTACAGTTAGGATCAAGTGTTAAAAAGCAATTCTTAATCATAATGGGTTTGGTAATTAAAACAATACCTACATATCCATTCTATTAAGAATGTCATTTAAAATGTTATGCTGTTAACACTATGAAAAGAACTAATTTTAAAATGATTTTACACAGCACATAAAAGTCATGTGCAAACACATTCATACGCTTTATGGCTAAATCTTCCAAAAAAAGCATGTGATGCATTTCTTAAGGAATCATGCAAATATAACTTCAGTGATGGTTTCAGTCATTTCAATAAAATAAGAATCAACTAAATAATGCAATAATTATAAGAACTGTGAACAAAAAACAGAAAACAAAACATATAAAAAATTATAAAAATCACAGTAAACATATCACTGGACACATGACATTCTAGCATATGCAAAAAAGGTGATTTTCAGCTACCTTCTCTTTGTTCATGGCAAGGCTACTATAATAAAATAAAAGATAACATTTAGCATGTCTCAGTAATACCTTCAAGTCATTTGTACAAACATTATTTCAGGTATCATGTTTAATGGAACCCTAGAAGTAATGCCTCTTGCAGGCACTTGAATCTATGTTTTCCAATGTGTATGTATGTATGTATAGTATCAAAATCATAAACGTAATGAGTTTCCTAGATAATGCCATTATTTCTTCTCACAGTGTGCAAACTCAGCTATTATTTTGATTATCTTCCAACAAAACCAATGCCTTTCTTATTCTAGAAAATCAAAAATTTTCTTTAGATTCTCACCCAGACCTGTTAATAATGTATAAAACATAGTATTCTTAACAGTTGTCATAAAATGTTCCTGAAGAACGAGAAGCAATGTCTGAGTATCCTCGTTTTCCCAGACTGCACAATTTGCTATTCACACCACCATCAATCTCTCTTTTCCTGTAAAGACAATGTAGAAAAAAATGTCTTCAGTTGTATACATAAATGTCATTTTTTAAATCATAAACCCAAAAACTGTAAACCATAATATTTAATAGGTTTTTTGAAGACTAGCAGTTCTAAAAATTCGATTCAATGAAAAAAAAAGACACCCATATATTTTTCAACTTCAAAGAAGCTTAAACGTTTAAAAACTGAATATGGACTATAATATTTGCTAGTTTAATTTTTTCACTTTGCTAAACTTCCCTCTATTTTTCTTTTGAAGTAAATTAAATTCACCTACCTAATTAGAATTGGCATTGGTAAATTAAAAAATAAACCTGTTCAAAAATTGTACCAAGTGCAAATAATAAACATGTGGCATTATTGTGCCCAGCAAACATTGCTATTTTATGGCTTTCAAACTGTTCACAATTTTTTTCAACATCTGCAATTTGAGATTTAAAAAAAAACAAATATTTGGCAATAATCATATTTAATTTGAAGCAGTTGGCAAGAAAAATTCAAAAATCTTGAATTACTTTAAGGTATAAAAAGTTGTAATGATTAATTTATAATGTAGATAAAATCTTAGTAACTCAAGAGAGAATTTGTGCTCCTTTTATGTGTTTATTACACTAAGGATATGCATATGAATTGGGCTGTAAATATTTAATTGTAAAATTATGGTCGTTGTCTGGCAGGCCAGGTAAATTAAATATGACCTTTCCCTAAATATATAGAATTGGGAATAATTCTTATTCTTTGGTCAGCTGTATGTATATTTCTTAAGCTTAACATGCATAAAACAATTTCAGCCGTCCATCAAAATCAATTGATACTGTATTAAGCACTATATATGTATACTTATTACATTGATTTCAAGAAGACCATTCAATTTCATTTGATATGTTATTACCCAACATATAAAGAGTAAGGATTTTTATCTTTCTTACCCCCGAGCTGGAGATAAATCCATTGGTGAAACCTCAACTTGGGAAACATACAGATGGTCATTGCACCAGAAAAATAAACAGAGCGAACGAGGTGACAGCATATCCCCATCATATTCCCAGCTTAATTCCACTTTTCTTACAGGGCCTGGGCCTACATCTGTTGAATGTGAAACCACAAATGTCTTACTTTCACCATGCTGCAAGCGAATATATCCACTGAAAAGAGAGAAAATATATTGAGACATACATTTTTCCAGAAATTATAAAATACTATATAAACAAAAGGCTTTAAATCTAGATACAAATAAATTTAGATCTGATTAAAATAATTAAATGAGCTTTCTTCATTTATCTTTATTGCATATATAGTGGTTTTGATAAGGTAAGGTTTCCTTTTTATGCACTGTGTATATTATTTATATTCTGAGAACAACTGCAGGAAAATCATGTTCATTATTTATTTTTTACATGCCTCAGAAAATATTAGTGTTATTAAATGATTGTTAGCAGGGACTGGAACAGTGGATATGATACCCACCAAAATATTCTTTTAGAGAAATCCTCCTAAAGAAGTCATCATTTAAATATTCTACAATTTTAGATCATAATCTCTAGTGTAAAGGAAATAGTTTGTTCCAAAAAATGTATGGATAAGCATACCAATAACTTCCTCTTGTTTATTACTTATGTTAAGAGAATAAAATTAAATAGATGACAGCCAGGGGAGGATTCAAGTTTAATTACAAGTATCACATACAAAATTTCATGCAATAAAAATCATTTACCTTGGAGTTAAATCTATGTCTTTAATTGCTGCATTGTCACTGGCTAATGATAGTTTCAAGTAGCCCTGGACCCAAGCCTCAGCTCTTGGTGGTCTTGCTAATTCTACTCTTACCCTGTAGTGCCTTCCTAAAAATCAATAAATTATTTTTTTTATTTGTGTGAAATAAATTTTTTTAAGATTCAAGTTATCATATCATCAGGATGCATAATTTCACTTCCATTCTTTCATTACCACTAAATAAAATATTTGAAAGGCCATTAATTAAGTATTTTGTTAATTTTACTCAAGACATTTCTCAAAAAGCATGACTAAGGATACAAAATATATTTGGTTTATAATATTTAATTGAATGATTTCAGCAACAAATCATTATTATTAACTTATCAATTATGAAATTATCTTTATTATTATTATTAAATATCTAAATTATCTAATTATCTGCATATATAATGTACTTTAATTAAATCCATATTTTAGTCAATTCATACTTATTTTATATTTAGACTATATTTTTCATTAAAGTCAATTTAGATGGAATAAGTAGGTATTAAATTAAATTAAAAGATGTTACAAAACTTAGCTCACTCAGTGTTTATAAAAACATAGGTACTCCGACAAATTCAGCTCTATTCAAATGTCCTTTGCATTAAATGACTGCTAAACAATAAGTATTATAATTTCACTCAAGCTTGATAAGGTAATTTTAGGAAAGAATTTACAAAAAAAAGCGTTTCAGGAAATTAGCCCAAAAATATAGTTGCACATAGTTAAAACTTGTTTTGTCTCATCATTTAAAATTCAAGTTTAATATAAAGTAAAACAAAATTTAATTTCCTTTGAGAGATAGCTCATTTGACCCAGACACAAAATCTCACAATATATTTTATTTTTAATTCAAATAAAGTTTTGTGTCTAAAATAAAACAATTTTCACTTGTGAATAATGTAAGAACAGTTGAGAAAATAGGAAAACATAGTTTCACTTTTACAAATAAGAAGTTTTTTACATTTTAGATAGGTTCCCCAAACGTATTTTCATCAAAGTATCATCAATTACTATTCCCATCACCTTAACTAAATTAGTCATACATGATGAAAGATGTGAGTTGCACACTACAAATGGTAAGAAATGATTTTCCATTTCTTACTTACTGCAATAAGGATAGTCTTTTCCTGTTGTTATATAAAATTTGCCCAGAGGGAACCGTGGAAGTGGAGGTAGTTCAGTTGTAGTGGTAGAAGTAGTGGTGGAGGTTGTAGATGAAACAGTGGTAGGGCTAGCTGTAGTAGTAGAGGTTGTTGTAGTTGAAGTAGATGAAAAATTTGCATCTATAGTGTTGCTCAATACATTTGTCTCATTCACAATATTTGGCTTGAATGTTGTTGTCTGTGGCAAGGGAAGAGCTTTCTGATAATTCTCTAGAGCATGGAGACCCATAACAGCACATGAATTTGGATCCTGGCATGAAAAACAACGACCCTGAAATAGAGGAAAATGTGTGTAAAACTTTATGCAGCCTTTCTTCATATATATTGCTACACATCGTACTAATCAAAGCAAAATTCATGCATATTTTATGCACAAACTCAGATAATAGATATCAAAATTTTGTTTTCCAATGTGCCAACGTACCTGAAGATAATGTTCATATGAATCACAGTTATGTGCAACATAAGGGCACTGTGAATTGATTGAATCTATAAATAATTTGATGGCTCTTATGTGGTTACAAGCAACTAAAACACGGCTAGCTTCTTCCAATCCTTCTTTCACCAAAGTTAGAGGGAGGGGTGCTGTGGCTTCCACAAGATCACATCCTGGTTGTTCCTTCCCATTGTTTGGGTAAAAATCAGCATGACCACATGGCTGACTCATTCCATAACCTAAACAATATGTAAACCCAAAGAACAGTATGTAAGTCCATGAATATGATGATAAAATAGGATCAGGAGTTAATATGAGTAATTATTATTTTGTGAAGATGAAAGTAATTGAGCATCTTTATATTTTTACCTAATAGCAAGATCGAACGCCCATCAGTATGGATAACATCAACAAACTCAGCATCACCAGGATCAAGTCTAACAAAAGATGGCATTCCTTGAAAATAAGGCTCCGCTGGATCTAAACCTTTTTTGTAAAAAATATAATTATTAAATAATAAATTAAAATAAATATAAAACTTAAATAAAAAACATAAATAAGATATTTTTATTAACTGATTCTCTTCAAAAAGTTCATAAGTTTTCAGTTTGAAGCCATATCCTTGTACAAATGTGATATTTGAAACATTAGTCATTAATATCAGATAAAAAAGTCCTCTCATGATATAGTTGAGCACGGTTGAGGAGATTTAGCTTGAACAAGTTCATTTTTTGGAATCAAGGAAGAAATGTACCAACTATCTTTGAATTTCATTTTTATGACCCATCCCTCAAATGAACTCAACAAGTGTGACCAGATTCAATCCTGCGTGAGCTAAATTTACTTACCTGTAATACGTCCAAGTCCCTTGATCCGCTCTCCTGCATACCCAGCAGTATGAGCTCCAAGGCTATGTCCAATCATGTGAACATTGCCTGGCTCAAGGCCAAAGTTTTTCTAGAAAAATGTATTCTATCAATATGCAGATTCACTTATATTATTTATGTAAAAACAAAAATATTTGACAGAATAATTTTGATGAAATTCTGATAGCAGAAGCATTACAGAGACTATGTCTTTAAATATATGAAATAAGAATTGCTGAGCATCCTTACCTGGAGGTAATTAATAAAAAATCCCAGTTCCAGTCCCACTAATCTAGTATTTGCTGTGGCTTGTGTGTAAAGAGGTAATGATCCCCCTGCCCAGTCCACCACAATTATGTTCCAGTCACCAGCTTTGAGAAGTTCCCGGCGCAATTCCTGATTGTAAGAATAAAACATGAATAGTTAAATGCACATGTCAGGGTAATGTATATTCCTATATTCAATTTCAAATATTTTCTCAAGTTTTCAAAAATGTTATATCTGCTTTGGATTGACTGCCATTTTTTCCATTTAGTGCATATCAGGAATTTGTTTCTAACTTGCTAATATATTAACAACAGACATGCATAAAATTAATAAATATTCCCTGAAAACTGAGCATAAAAATATAACCAGAGATGAGCATTAACAAAATTCCCTAAAATGATGTGAATATCATTTTATAAAATACATGATGGGGATAAAAAATATCCATATATGAAATTTAACCCTTTTCCTGTAGCTTCCTCTCCAGCAGATGACCCTCCCCATGTGGTCAAACATTGACAAGCATCATATCTGTATGAAAATTTTCATATAAGAACATCCACAAGTAAGAACAATGATTTTAAACCTCCACTTCATTCTCAGATCTATTTAAACTATATAAGAATATATTTTCAAATTTTTGACAAATAATGAGGTCTAAGTTAACCAGAGAATGATGGTAAAAGTACATTTCACAACAGCTAACAGAGATAGGATACAAGTGCATAGTTCACAGCAGTGAAAGATGTGAATTAATTTTCATTTGTTTTTCACCTGATATGAAAGAAGAATTAACTGCCACTTAAGCAAATATTCAAACTTATACATCTGTACAAGATTGAAATTATCATACATATTGTCAATCAGCAGATTGTTGTCTGATTAGCAATGTGTGATAAAGAAAATTGCCCCTCTAAAAACATCATTATGATGATGATAACCGATAGTTTGTTTAGACCTGATACCAATAACCATCAGTGCAAAAGAAAATTACCATCACAACATATAAAGTTCAAACAATATTATGTTATTTTATGATAAATATTATAGATCCTTCACTTTTAGAAAATAAATATAAAAGTTCTGTATTTAAACAATACCCAGCAATTGGGGTTTTGTTTCCCAGTCACAAATATCATTCTCTATCACTCTATTGCAAGAACTTCCTCTTTTATGAGCATATGCTAATTTTACTTTATTTATTATTTTGAGATTCTAAATATTCACCATGATTTGGGGATAATTGTGAAAATATTTTCTCCAAAGTTTACCTTAACCCAACTGCTGAGAGGAGTATCAATGAATCCATGGATGATAATTTTTGTTGGTTTTGTTGGTTCAAAATGAGACTTCCTGATGCTCTGGTCATTATGTGCACTCAAAACTTGACCCTGTAAGTGGAACAACATTTATGATTATATATATTCTATCCCACTATGTTACTATTACTGCAGAACACAGCCTTTTTGAGTAAAAGATGTGCTCTGAAAGTTTTATTATTACATAGTTACATGGTGTTTGCAATAAATGGCTTCGTACTTCCATTATTCAAAATGCTTTGAGAAAGTTGTTCACAATATGTATTTTTTTGAATTTTGCCAAATTCAGGATGGACTATGAATTATGGACTTAATGGATGCTTAAATTCTTGATGAGGAACAAGATTTTAAATACATCTCATTTTTTGGACCACATGGAGGAGCTACAGAAAAACTAAAGATTATCCATGCAGTAGAAACATACCTATAAACTGGTAGCATAAAGGCATTCTGATCCAGGTACCTCTAGTTCATCAAATATCATGGGGATTCATATTGGATATTCATGCAGATATCTTATATGACCTCTTGAATTGAATTACCCAATAGATAAAATGTTGCTATAAATCATGGTTCACTCTGACACTTAATTGACTTGATAATATGATAATGCACTCTACTTCTTTATTTTCATTTAATATCAACACAGCCACAAATCACTACTGAAGGAAGTCGGGGAAGTACATTAAGGTGGCATTCATCCAGGATCCACTCTTTTGTAAGGTTGAAACAATATGTGTAAGAATCCTTATTACTATATTCCATATCTGATTAATTACTAATGAATCATAATTGTTTGCCTGTTGCTGTCATCATTAAAAGAAAGTGTGTGGTTAAATACCAACTCAGAAATGACTCAGTTTTTCACAAAATATCAAAGAATATAACCTTGTACGTACTGTATTTTACCCTAGTTCATCACATACACCTTTTTTCCTCCAAAATATGCTCTAAAATCAACCTGCATCTCATGGGTTGAGGGTATGCGAGTATGACTTCGTCCTATAAGTCACAAGCTGATTGACCTACCCTGAGGCACAATGGATTAGTTAGAAACATAATTGAAGGAAAGATCCCACAAGGAAGGCCAAAGTACGAGTAAATATGGCAAATTAAGAAGGATGTAAAACAGGAAACCTATCAGAGGGTGAGGGAATTAACACTAAATGGGGAAGAATGGAGGGCTGTAGTAAACCAATCTTAGGATTGAAACACTGATGATGATGATCCCAAATAAATCGTAAATGTATATGTGTAGGGTGTTCAGTTTCATCTCACATGTGATGCTACTGCGAAACTTATATGCATTGGACTAATGGGGATGTTGCCCCTCTGCTCAAGCATTGTATCCCCCATCGTAAACTCAAGAGTCTACAGGCAGTCAACCGCATATAGTATAACAGTATCATTCAATGTGAAAGACATTCCTTCATATTGATGCATATCTGCCAATAAGCATAAAAATTTAAAATTAGAATAACTACATAGGATCAAAAGAGAAAAGAATGTCATACAGTATCACATTTAAACTTGAAATCATTAATACTGCTTCAGAAATCTTATATCAGGAATCAGGCCAGTGGAAAGGCATTCTGGGTTTCTGACTGAGAAGATGATACAAGAATGGAGGAAGCAGAAAATTGCTTTAACGAATGCAGATAGGAGTACACAAACTTTACACTCATGTGCTCCTTAATTGCCAAAACTTGAGGAACATGTTAAGAACTGGATAATACATAGGACAAACAGATTTACTGTTTCAACAAAAATAATTTTAAATGAACCAAGAAGGCTATTGCCAATTTTTCTGAGAAAACATTATGGTACAAAGTATTCACGAAGAGAAATATTCTGTTCATGCATAGACGAATTCCAATATACAAAAACTGTCATTTGAATACAAAAGAAAGGTTTTAGAATTCTACAGTCAAAATAACTGTGTTTATGATTTTAGGAGCAGTGATGACACATTTCTGAGATTCTATGATGAACAAATCTTTATACAGTTGCTAATTTTTCAGTGTAGCAATTCCATTTTCCTCCAATAAAGAGTAAATATTAAAATACTTTTTAGTCAAATTGAAGAATTTTGTATAAATTTTAACCTGAAAAATCATGGTGCATGTTATGTGCTGGTGCTGGGTTGGGCAATATGGTTCTTAGTTTGATTTGTATATGATATGTAGGTAGTTAGCACATAGATATTTGTTAGATGTGTTTATGCCAGAACTTTTCTTATACATACTGGTTTTGTATAATGGGAAAGAATGAAGAGATGGGAAGGAAAAAAAACAAAGAATTTCTACCAATAATTCAAGTAGGAGCACAATTCTTCCATGTAACAATTTATTTAAAAGTCATTGTTATAAAGCATCCCTAAGAAAAGGTTTGAACTTAAAAACTTGATTCCATATAAATTTGAGAATTCTATTAAGCAAAAATAATGGTACCCTATCTGGGAAATAGGTATTTAGAATTATGTTCTGATTTGAATTACTGAATTACTGACAATGTTAAATACTGGTTACAGATGGAAAGTAATATGTATTCATGGCATTCCTATATGGGATGTAATTTCACCTGACAATGTTAACTGTGTGTACATGGAAATATCAATGTTTCAATATTTTCATCAGTCAGTAGCATTTCATTTACCTCACTTTGAAAAAATTACAAAATGGTAGCTAAGGACATTTTGGTTACCAAAAAAATTATATACATATAATCATATCTGGTTTAGAACATCAGCTCACCTCTGAGGGATTCCTTCTGGTATACAAAATAAAACGTGTATTAATGACCCTTCTTGGTAGAGGGAACACATTGAATGGCCTGTAGATGAGGTGATACCATTCTTTGGTCAGTGCCAAACAGCCTAATTCTTCATAGCACTGGGTCTCATTTTCAGCTAAAATGCAATAAATAAAAAAACAAATTAATTACCAAATTGTCAGTATTTTGTACCTTACTCATGAGCACTTACTCAAATTTTACATTTAAAAAATAGTATAATATATCCAAGGAATTAATACCTTGGTATAGTTAAAATATGTATTCTATAAATTAATACCTTGACAACATAATAAAAAATAAGGAGGTAATTCTATACTCATTTTGTATTTATTCTTGTTTTAAGATGCATCTTTGTTGTTTCTTCTACCAGCAACAGCAATTTCACAAAAGGAAGTTTGTGAAATACCCAGGTGGATAAAAATGTTTATCTAGAACATTAGAATATGAAAGAAATTCACATTAAACGTACACATTATGACAAATATTTGTTGGGACAGCTTAATGCTCATTTATCTGGGAACTACAGCTGTATTGAATCAAAAGTATAAAAAGAATACTACCCAACATATGTACATTTTGAATATTACCACAATGCTAAAAGAAAAATTGGGATTTAAGTTTCATCAAGATATTCTTTGCCAGTAAAAATATATCCACATATCAAATAATTAACATCATCAATTGAAAATAATTTAGCACTTGAAAAAATTCATATTTTAACAATGATGAAGAATTTTACTGAAACGATCTTTTTTATGAAATAGGATAAATTCTGGAACCCAGATGAACTCAGTAGTAGATACATGTTGAAACTACATACCATCCCTGATTTGTCTTGGCATCTATTGGTATTTGTTATGAAGATTATTTTCCATTTTTTTTTTGTGGAAAATTGCCAATTTTATTTAATCTTGTTATTCCACCATATCACGCCTGAAACGTCTCTTTTTATTAGAAGTAAAGCTATTATTTTTCAAGTTACTTTTTAAAACCTAATCAATCTGCCAGAAAATCACTTGTCCCAGTAGCTTAGGTCTTTAATTGGGGAATTATCTAATACATTATACCAGTCTTTAGTAGTATCCTATAATATACGTTTATTGTTCTTCTCCATGAACAACATAAATACATACATGGCATGGCAGAAGGTCTTGCAGATTCGGATTACTCCTATACACATATATGGTGGTAGCAATGACTGTTCTGGTAGGGTCACATAGTGTTAGAAGCCATGTAAGTCACATTTTTAGGGTTAGAAGTCATGTAAGAAGTAGTCAGTCTTCTACTAAGGTAAGTGTGAAAGTATCAGAGCCAAGTGAGATAGCCATAGTGTCAGGTTAAAATCATTAATAAAGTACACATTGGGAAGCATTATATGGAGTTCATATTGTTCATCAGATGTAACACTTGCAAAACAATCTACAGTAGACTACAAATGTTAATATTGGGGCTTAGAAATTTGTGTTGATACTGAGGAAAAAGACCTTAAAAAGCATCAAACAAGAAATGTAGAAAGAACCTGCATTCTCACTATGTCATGGTTCCATGTTATAAGACTGAAAGCCACAGGTAACTGCTGAAGTAATGGCTACCAAATAATTCTTTGCAGAGGAGAGGAGATTATTTGGGACAACAAAAGTGATGACAATTGTGAATTTTAATTAATTTAGAGAAAGAGGGAAAAATAGAATATACTAATAGAGATTTTAAAAAAGCCAACAAATACAGGTGTAGACCAGGTGTGGACACCAGCAATCAGTCACAGAGCAAAAGCCATTAATGTTTATAAGTATATTATAGATTACAGGAAATAACAAGGAATGTTCCAGGAAAAATTGTGATGTGATAAAGGTGGGAATAGAGCACATAGATTAATGTAGAGAGAAAGGCAGGTGAGTGATTTAAACAAAAACTGGCTACAATGGGAAAACAATTAAATTTTGCCGAATATTGGGTTCAATAATCTTGTTGTAAGGAATGTAGATGTAGGTACCCATATGAAAAGTGCCGAAGATAGTAGCTGCCCGTTAAATTAAAGATGTTATGTAAGACATAGATTTAATAGCAATCGAAGAAATTAATTTAGCGTCGTTTATGTCGACCTAATGATCACAATTTGTGCTATACTCTTGGGTATTATCAACAGAGGCACGGTGCAGCTGCCGACCTTCGCTAATATCAATTTGGATTTTAGGGAGTGGATGGGAAGAACTCCATCGGAAAATTGCCAATGAATGCATAACACATGGAATGGAAACGTGAAAGTACATAGGTAGGCCCGCGGGCCCGTTCGGCTTGTGGGATAACGTGTTCGCTTGCTAACCCGAAGGTCGTAGTACGATGAGGAACTTCCGCCGCGGGCATGAACGCATTTTATAAGTTTTTATCTTCTTTGGTGCTATATGGATGCAGCCATTCGATTTCCTTCAAATTTTAAGAAATGTCTTAACCTTTTCCACTGACCAATTTAACAGAGACTTGAGGTGTCGATGTAAGACATAACTATTTCAAGAGGTACAAGCCTATAAATTTGAAAAAATAGAGTATAGAACGAATAGAAAGCTGCATCTACTTAATCGCAATATGCGGAAACATTATATTGCCTTGAGTTAATCATAGGTGACTTTTAAGCGTGAATGAGCTTTTTCACGGCTAACTTCTGGAAAGAAATCATACTGAATATTATATAGTGTATGATATCATGTGCCTCATTTATAGTGTCTATAAAGTGTTTCAGAGGCTGAGGTCCTCTTACCATCAAATCTACACAAGAATATTTATCACAGGGCGTCATGACATATAGTATATCGGAGGCTGGATTCGAAGTCGCGGCATTCAAGTTGGCTCCAAAGCGCGTTTCTCATCGAACTAACTAGGTCAGTATGGGTTAATTTATGCCTTGTTTCTTTTACATTATATTTCTCTGCTTTCACGCAATTAATTCCAGTGGAACGAGTTTATAACCTGTGACTGCAATTTCAAATCTAATAAAAATGCTCGCAAAGGAGTGGGCCCACTCTCCGAACTTTTCTTCTAAAAATGATTATCCTTACAACCATTGACAGGAAATTTCAATACAGAAATGAAATGGAAAAGGAAGATACGCTCCATGCCATAAATTAGAGATTAAGTTAACTGCTACTTAATTTTGCTTCTGAAATCAATTTGTAATTAAGGAGGATATTCAATAACACGATGGATGCTATGATTCATGCGTCTCGAATACTTTTCGAGACGTTTTGAAATATGTAGTTCACAAAGGATTAAATCTCACTTCGATCGTGGGAATGGAACTTAAATTCTTACAAGGAATCCATGGCACGGTATCCTGAAGTCTCTGAGGAACACTCCTTCCAGCCCAAGTCAGAAGGTCAACAGCAGTCGCTGCTTCCGCTGCTTGTGGTGCTGCTCCGAGCGTTGAGATCCCCATGACGGCGAAGGCGAGGGAAAGCCACAAGCTATGAGTAACGATGCTCTGTCCCAGTTGGAATTTCTTTCTTCTTTGGTATCCCGCATTGAAATGATCTTCGTAACCATTTCGAATTATTCTGCTGTCGTAACACCCAGAACTAGCATTGACCGTTTGGTCTTTGCAACGAATTTGGTGTCCAAAAAGAGGCCATCTTCTCTGATCCGCTTCCCGGTGTCGTGCATTTGGCGCCATTTGACGTAACGGATGGTCCTTGCAGCATAACAAACACAGCCTTCCTTTTGAACCTTCTGGGCAGTTGCCACTGTAAAAATAAATCATATAATTTAAACTTTAAATGTTTTGTACCTTTAAACTAGCTCATCCGAGAAAACTACAACTAAAGCACGATGAAACAATTTTCAAGGGTCAAGACGTATGTATGTATGCATCAGACGTACGATCAGTGTCGAGTTTTTTCGGTGAGCGTATAGACATATTTTAGTTTTATTAATTTCCGTAATGTGATGTAAATTCAAATTCAAAAGAGATGACGTGATAGCTGTTGATTGTCTGAGGATAGTAAGTTCCTTTTATTTAGAAATATACATCGAGTCATCTGGCATAGTCAAGAAAACCTTGTTCGCTCAAGCGCGACAAGAAACAGAGAGAGCCTTCAATAGCATTTCAACCTGAAGACTGACTTAACTTCATTCTTTTCTTTTCAATTCTGACTCTTCTGTTGCGCCGTGGAATGTGCCCCAGCAATTGACCAGAGGGTTTTCGGCTCAAATTCTGGATGATTGAGTAATTCCCTATCCGCCATTCCAAGTATTGAGATATTTTTAGTGGCAGATATTTTTCTGTGGTATTCCGATCCCTACTTGAGGTGTTTTGTGGAGAGCACTATGAGTGAGTACGACGCCCGTCGAAAGGGACGTTAAACTGCGGACCCCTTGGCGCCTTTCGACAAGAGTAGGTTAATGCCGACGCCGGGTTTCTCTCCACCCTTCATCCCATTCTTGTATATCCCTAATAGGGCAAATTACCTCAGCTGTCGGTCGCCTCCCCTAAAACTACTACTGCTGAGGTAGGAGTAACCACATATGTAGATGCATCTCCCACCCCAATTTAAAACTGAAATGTAGTCATCTTTAATTGTATTGATGTAAAATGTCAGTCAATGTATTACTAATTCCATTTCTACGTGATAGGGCTAAGCTCACCGTGTTAAGGACATAGCATATTTAATGTAAGTTTGAGACAACCAACAATAAAACTTGAAACCTATGAGTGAAAGTATGTTGGATTAAATTGCCAACTAGAAAAGTATAGATTATTTCATTAGATGAATCCTGTGGGTCGAATGAGCGCCGACCAGCAGTGGCGAAACTAGATCGTTACCCACCCAGAATATGTTCTCCGAGTTCATGAATAAATGAACCTCATGATTCACTTCTGCGAGAAAGGATAAAATATTAAAATTTGGAAGATATTTAAAAAGTTCAAAAAGGGAAGATGGAGAATGGCCTTGATTCACCTCGGAGCTATGAAATGCACTCTATCCAATGCTCTATATCCGGACATTTAAAGAAATAACTTCGAATTTTTGACAAAAATCGGGACTAAATAAGTTTATCTTGAAAGGCAATTAAATTTTTACTAGGATTAAATTACAAGCATGGAAGTTATTTTAATAAAAAGAGCCTCCCTTACATTTCTGATCATTCGAAGGTAAATAAAATAATGAAATACAGCCATATTAAAAATTGTGAATTCAAAGAGGATCTCACAAATAAAATGAACTAGCGAAGTTTAAAGAAAAAAAGTATTTGTGTAATCTCAGAAGTTTAAAGAAGAGAATTATTAGCAAAATTTGAAATTCGGATGTATCAGGATGTAAAAACCATTCGCCTATGATTTTTACACTGTGGAATTCCTCTCTTAAAGGACACATCAGCGGATGATCCATTAAAGTAACTGTCGCGGCATTTCCCACAGTTCTTTGAATTGGTGATAAAGTTGCATTTATGCATAGAATTTATGTGACGCCTGAGGTGTACAAATTCATTTATAAGCTTGCAGTTTTTTTTTAAGAGGAGACCGACAGCTGAGGTCATTTGCACCATTAGGGATGGATGGGAAAGGAAGGTTAGAGAGATACCCGGCGTCGTCCTACTCTTGTCGAAAAGACCCAAGGGGTTTGCATCCCACGGACGTCGTACTCACTCAAAGTGCTTTCCACAAAGCACCACAAGTATGGATCGGGATACCACTGAAAAATATTTGTTGGCTCTAGGATTTGAACCCGGGTCTTCTCGGTGGGAAACCTCCATTTATAAGTTCTTCTCCACTGTATAGGGATAACCTTAAAATAACAGTACATTTTTACAACAGCAATTGCTAGTCTAAATTAAACAGTATTTTAGTTACTCTTATATACTCTTTA
This sequence comes from Hetaerina titia, assembly GCA_037158775.1. Classification (NCBI taxonomy): domain Eukaryota; kingdom Metazoa; phylum Arthropoda; class Insecta; order Odonata; family Calopterygidae; genus Hetaerina; species Hetaerina titia. The sequence goes on from CM073769.1 coordinate 65,117,525, forward strand.
CCCTTCATATTTTCTATTTAAAACTGTTCTGAACAGTATCTTAAAAATTCTGGTTACTCTTAGCAAGAAAAACCCCAACTCAAAAAGTTTAGTAGCACTGATTGTCTATGCATTTACCAAATTGTAAACTTTAGGTCCTATGCAGAATAAAGCCTCTATTTGAAATCGATTTATATAATACTGCAAATATACCCTCCACCAACGAGCATGAATGAACTGAATATATCAATTTAAATCATAAAAGTCTACTGTAAGATAGCCGTCATGCGATCAGACCGCCTAGATTGTAGATTTTCTCTCCTTCCCCAATCTCCGATAACTATAATGGAATTCATGCAATCCCTCCTCAAGTAATAGGTATTTCATTTACTTTACTGTATATTTTGGAACATGCTAAATGAATCACTAATTGAATTCCAGGCTGAAAACGTCGGTGTCTGCCGGATGTTTGAAAGTCCCCGAACCATGTTCGGCATCAAACACTTTCGAGACTTGAGAAAGTTTCATTGCTGTCTTACCTTCTCAAGAACTCAGGCCTTATCAAACCATTAATTATTCACGATCCACATGGAACTTTCATAGGGACGAGCATTTCTTTGATAGAATACATGAATTCGCCCAGGAGAGTGAAGGTTACAACCTTCGAGAAACTCAATAGAAAGGGACGCGGTGAAGATGCAATCCTCATGATTTACTGGTTAGACTGGCACACCTGAGAGTTGTTCCACCACAGCGAATATTCTGTTCTTCTGAATCTCTTAACAAGCTAATCAACTAAATAATTTAATGTACTTCCTATTGGGTCGTATGAGACAAATGTGCACGACAGTTTAAGACGTGCTGAACTCATCCCAAGATAGGAATTAGTGCGAGCTACGGAGAAATTTTTCAGTATCTCATTGACTGGACATAGTTTAACAACTAAAAATTTAAATTAAATCTATGTTTTCACAACAGTTCGACCAGAAGTCCGTCCCGAAATATAAGCGGTGATATTTCCGTTTCACAAAAAGTATTAGCGTTTCTACATTTAATAGGATTAATCGACTAATACTTTGTGTGACTAATTGAAGCAATTAAATATATACAAGTATAATAAGTGTGCTACCCAATCAGGATTCTAAAGATTTTGGGTGAAGCGAAACTTAAAGTGGAGAGCAAATAAACAGTAAATTTAGACCAAGTAGGCCTCTAGGCATATGGCATAGGCATATGGCATAGGAAATATTTGTCATAGCATACCTATATAAAAAATATATTACTAGCTTTATTTAAATATATGAAACACATCAAGCCAATTATCTTTATCTCGAATCATTCTCATACCCATAGCTATTATTTTAACTCCAAAATTTCATTGAGGAATCATGTTCTGACAAACAGGGCCAAATTGTAAAATTAGTTTTTCGATCCGTCACCCAAGCTGAGTGGAAACAGTAGTTTAACCAAAACAGTTTAAATTTCGATGTCAAAAATTGATTATTTAAAATTATTTAACGCTTTTTAGAGAAAATTTTTAACATATCAAATACTTGCTTCAAATCTAGTTTCCAAAAATATCCACGTACAAAAAATAATTTTGTTAGAAAGATGAGTGCGCCTCAATGAAGATACTTGACTTTATAAAGGGAGAGAACCAGAAAATAACTAAATTAAAAAATAAGCATACCTGACTTAGGAAACCTACTTCAGGGAACTTTTCCTCTTTTTGGGTTATTATCATATCTGGAATTACTCTGGCAAATCAGGCATGTCAAAATTATTAAATATTTTACCGAGTTCTGACAAAGTGTAATAAGTTGTGGTGATTCTATTACTAGGCTTTTTATGCCAGAAAAAATTACTAAAGTTATTTGAAAAAGTGAGTTCTTGAATGATTTTAATTTTTTATCACATTGAGTAAACAAAAGGCAATAACAGGTCTGGAAAAAGACCTCAGCATATTGAGTTTAAATTATTATTAAACGCAATAACATAAACTGTAGAACGGTGGCCAAATTTTGGAGGCACACAGTAGAATGGCCCCTTGTAAATGGGCAAGCCCAATAATTCGTTCCTACATTGGCTTGTCCTTGCCCCCGTGTCTGATCCTCCTGGATGACTTCATAGAGAAATGATTTCCTTATCATTGCATTTATGAAAAGGCAATTTTGACATTTTGACAGCAGTGCCATGAGGTTCATTTTCGACTAAATAATGATCACGTTGCCACGAATTCTGTGGAATTTCAGTCAAGTGATCGCGCCCTAGCATATCGAAAATGAAGCTTTCTCAAATGCATTCAAGTGGGAGGGTGATGAAACGAACACGCCCACGTTGGTAAGCCCTTATGAATCTCCCGTTTCAGAGACACAGCACGTCAGTCGGTCCGTAAGTTACGCAGGGGACAATCAGTCTCGGAAAGACAGGAAAACGACGGAGCACGAGCGTTGGGAGGGCTATACCGCAACCGACAGACTTTAATCAGGTCATTGGGTCATGACTGACGACAGAGTTCCCCTATGGGAGGGACACAGCGGGACTCCGAGGCGTCGGTGGGCAGGTACTCCGAAAGGGTCAACAATCTTTTCACTTTCTTTCTCATCGGGTGCGGGAGGCTTTCAGGGGCACACCGAGTTTTTGTTTCGGGAGAGGGCGCAGGAAGGGAGAGTGGGAAAGGGAAATGTTCTAACGTCGTTTCAGAAATTTCGAAACCGAATCCAGGCGCGGTGGTGGCGGGAGAGCGTCGAGATGAGGCGCTAAGAGGGAGGCAATGAGGGGGTGTACCTTCGAGGGACGGAGGGAGAGAGACCACGGCGTTCGATAGTGACGGACACTGCGACGACTAAAGGATCGCTGAAGCAACGAGAGCGTCGTCCTATCGTGTCGGTTGTCGGGTCGGCAAAAAAAAACTTTCCCCCCGACGGCGGTAAAGCGCACGTTCCCGATCGCGGGCATTCCTCGGCGTCAATGCACGAATTTCAATCGGCATCACGCGGAGGGGACGGTCTATTAAGGCGGAATCATCGACGGAAATTTATTTTCACGGGTAGTTTCCTTTATGGTTGATGCGCAAGCTAGCTTGGGAGGCATCCCACACATGAGCTCACCTTCATCACCCATTATAATTTCCCCTGAGGAAAGGTACTCGGCAATTAATTATACTTTTCGATTGAGAAAACCAGCTACTGTAGGATCGTCATTGCCCATTTCTATGATCACTAATTTTACGCAGAAGGTTGTAAATTTACGTCCCCATATCCGTATGTTGACTGAAAATAATTCAAACTGGCTCTAAAGTACTTAACTCTATGAAATTCAATCTTTAAATGGGAATAAATAAAATACAAATTTGAAATTTCACAATTCATGAAGTGCTAAATTTTTCACTTATTATTGTATGTATTTTCGCATTCATAATTCTAGCCTTGCACTCTTGCTCATTTTCATTTTATATGACCAATCGGTGCTGGTCAGAACCTCGGTAGTGGACTGGAGTTAGTTTTATCCGTAATATTTACATAATATGTAGGAAATAATTGCCATTTTAAAGCCGTGTCTAAAAATAAATTTATTTAGATCACTTCATATCGATTTCACCACCTCTGCAGCCTCTACTATTGCCCAATGGCTGGGGATTTATTGCATATCTTCCTGTCCTTGATCTCAAAAGACCTCACCATCAATCCTCAAGGTTTCTAGTACAAAGACGTTTCAAGTATTTATTTAACAAAATTAAGTTGACTGAACTTCAAACATTTGCATATTTTCAATAGAATATTCTTCGAATTGCGTTAAAAATTCTTCTTCAAAACATTAAAATAATATAGGATTTAATTCCCATGGAAAACTAATTGACTAAGTGATGTATATAATAACTCATGCAATGCAAACTGCTAAATAAATTAAGAATCAAATCTCGTAAGTAGAAAAAAATTACTTTTGAGCGCATACTGGTAGGCTGCCAGGGAATGCTGCAAATACATTAATGTGTATGACAAAAGACGTGTTATAAATGTTCATTTTCTATGAGCCATGTGTTGTGGTGATTCAAGGTCGCCTACGAAGTAAAATTGGCAAAGTCCGTTACGGCAAACTTTATTTCACTTACAGATTTTCAGAAATGAGCTCATTTATTTCCAAAGCATGGCCAACGATAGAGCATTGAAACACTTTCTACCTTACCTCGTCTGTCTTACTTACAAAACACTATCTTATTGGGCACCATCGTGTGTTAAGAAAATTCTGGAGCATTGCTGTAAAACATTGCGGGCATACGAAATACTGCAGAATGAATCAGGACAAATGTGTTTTCATTCAGGATTCTTGAAATGTGGCATAATTGATAGGAGCACCTACTTCAAGAGACATGGAGAATAAAGGCATATAGCTAAAGTGGCTTACAAGTTAACTTCAGGGTCTTTCTTTCCTGCATGCGTTGGAATAGCTTCCCTCTGGTCTTCTTGTTAAAAAAAAATTCATTCACCCGTAGCAATACCAAAAGATGGGAATTAACGTGACTGAAGACCAATTCCAATAAACAGTCATCACTTTTTAATGCTTGAACAAAACCTGTAAATAACGATATTCGTTCAAAACATTTTATCGAAGGATTATGAAGACAGTTTAATTGAATGTTGGAAAGAGCCACTGGTTGGGTTTCTATTTGAAATGGTAGCAACATGATTCGGATCCCTCCTATGCCCTATCGGCAGTGGAATGAGGCTCACATCGGCCGATTTTTGGAGTTGAGAAAGGGGGGAGGAGGGTCACTGGCACTTGTAGCAACTAACCTTGAGCCGACCTCGACTATGCTTCCCTTGCGCACCGTGGCGCCGAAAGAGAAGACCCTCTGCCCTATCCTCAATACTAACGCAGGAGGTTTTGAGAAACGTATGAAAAATATCTGAACGCACTTGTAAACTGAGATTGTCTTACACAAAAAATGTGTCCTCCCACAAAATAGAATGCGCGGGATGTCAGGAAAACATTGCTTTCCTATGTTATACATTACATGTACATTGGCTAAAAACGTTGTATCCATTTGTCATATTCAGGTGTTTCGTTGAATCAGGACCGCGTGATAATAATATTTAAGTGCAAATAAACGAAAAGCAATTTTGAATAAATATTCGTAATTTTCACGAAGTGACGGCCAGCTCGGTAATCTTTTTATGTAGTGTGTGCTACCCCTCACGAACAATGCATCGAAGCTTTCGGAAGCCATATAAGTGCTATGCGTGAAACATTAAAATACAAGTTAATTGTCTGTTGTATGCCGAATCCTGTCATTTACGAAATCCTATAAGGATTACATTTATCATTAAATCGTGAAAATGGATTTTTGGTAAATTACTTTATCACATGTCCCATAAGTAATTCAACAAATTAAGTTTATGTTAGTCATTCGCTAATTTTGAAATGATAATATTTCGTTGTCAAATGTGCTCGTATTCTGGTTTAGCGTCTCGGACAATAATCGGAAGAAAATTTTGAGTGGAAGTGAAATCCAAACGATGGCGAAAATAACCTTGAGATTACTTTAAAAAAACAGTTTTTCCGTTTATTTCAGCTTATTTTGTTACAGGTAAAAAATATGATTGATATAAAAGTGAGCTTATGCTTTTTATCACGAATAATTGGGTTAAGCATTAATGAAAGAATAAATTATGCATTAATCCATATATACTAGGAAATATTTTCATTATATTTCACTCTTTATGCAGGAAATTCATTAATACCAGAAAATTTGAGCTCATCTGCACCTACTTAATACCCCGCAAGCCGCCCTAAGGGCGTGTGGCGGGGCGACGTGTTAGGGCACCACCCGTAATAAGAAAAAAATCGAATGCGAAAGCCACAAATTTATACAACCCATAAACAAAACATGGTAAGCATTCATGCAAAATACATGACAACCCACATACATGGAAACACACAAACTACCAACTAATATACACATGCACCTACAAATACGAATATGCCTGATATATTTGCAATTTTTTGTTCCGACTTGTACATTAAATGTTTTTTTAATATTCCTAAAGTGACTTCCGTTTCTTACTATCATGATTTCTGATCGTTCTGGGGAAGAATGAGTATTTGCATCTATCTGTAGTGTAATCTATCTCCCTTATTTTATCCTTGTGATCTGATCTACCTAAGTAGTGTGCGGTCATTATAATTCCTTTTGTGTCATCGTTAAACTCGCTTGTTCTGAACATTTCTAAAAGTCTATGTTTCGCTTGTTCTCTTCGTATTTCAAGTGTCTCTCATCCTAAATCCCCGAAAATGTTACACTTTTGTTCTTATTATAACAATTTTTGAAGAACCTGGCGGATTTTCTCTGGTCTTTATCTAATTCATTTTGCCAAATGTTCTCCCAAGGATCCCAAATACTTAAGACATATTCCAAATGAGGTCTAACTAGAGCAAAATAACACCTCTCTTTAACTTTCTCGTGACATTTCCCCACCACCCATTTAATGAAGCCGAGTTTCTCTAAAGCGGATCCGCATATTGTCCTGATGTGTGCTCCCCATGAAAGGTGTGATGTTACAACCACCCCTAAATACTTAAGTTGATTGGCCGTAAGTAGCACTGAACCCTCCATACATAGTTTATGTCCTATTTTTATGTCCATTTGTCTATGTTAAGCATTAATCACCAATCCTTGCACCAATTCGAGATTGAGTCTATGTATCTAGAGGGTATCTGGTGATCTGGTTGGGTCCTTACTTTCCTGTACACCACGGTGTCGTCAACAAATAACCTGAGATTGCTAAAAACGTGTGAGCCTAAGTCATTAATGTATATTAAGAATATAAGAGACCCTATTACATCTCTATCCGTTGAGCATAACCCATCGATGACTGCTATATGTTTGCGATTGGACAAGAAGTCTCTAATCCAATTAATAATTTTCTCATTGATTCCATCGCATTTAAGTTTGTGTAATAATTTACTGTGTGGGACTTTATCGCAGGTATTTTTTTGAAATCTAGGAATACTGCATCGACTTGTGTGTTGTTTTCTCCCGATCTAAGTATATCGTGAATGAAAAGACCTAATTGTGTTTCGCTAGATCTGCTCTTCCTAAATCCAGGTGGCTTGTGGCTTAGTATTTTTTCTACTATCAATAAATCTCATAATGTTACTGATAATTATGTGTTCAAATATTTTATAAGAGATCCATGTTAAGGAAATGGATCGGTAATTGGTTGGTTAATTCCTATCACCGCCTTTATAGATGGGAGTTATTAGGCTAGCTTCCAACGGTGAGGTACTGAGCCTTCTTCTATGGATTTTAGAAAAACGATTTTCAAAAACGGGGCAATGTCATTAGCTAATTCCTTTTTCTAGCAGGTATTTATTCCTGACCAGGTGCTTTGTTGACTTTGATACTACAGAAAAGATGTTCTATTCCTTTCTTGGTCAGTTTTACATGGGTCATGTGTTCCCCGGGTGGATATGAGTAGTAGTAGTAAAACTATCAGGTAACGCTTAATCACCGTGTAATATACCTATTGGCCGTGGTCTCCAGTCGATTTGCATTTGTTTTATTAATTCACAATAAGCACGCATGTCGCGGAATTCGAGCAGTCGTCCAAATTGTATATTAGCTACAGATTAAGAAACATTTTAATACAAGATCCCTTTAGAAAATTCATTCGCCATTTATTTCTACCAAAAGTATTTTTTTCACCAATTTGTAAATGCAAATTGAAAGATTTGCACGCAAAAGGAAGAGTAAACGACACCCAAAATGAATAATTGCCCCCTTAAGATATCGAAAAGTAAAGAAAATGTATGCATTGACATTACCTACGCTTGAAAGAGTTTTCTCAAGTAACTTCCTTTTAATGCTTTCTCGAATTTTGAATATCCTTGAAAAATTATAACTTTTCAATTTTACGGCCGAAGAAAAGAATGCCCGCCTACCGAAGCCAAAATCTACAAAATTATAAGCTCCGAAATTCGGAGAGGCAAAGGTGAAAATAGAAAAAAACATGATAAGGCCAACATGTTTTCAGATCCTGTTTGACTCCAAGGTCTCTCTTTCTCTCTCTCTCTCTCAATTGCTGTCGAATAAAACTTTTTCATTCTCAACCTTGGTCCAGGAATTTCTGAAGCTGCGACCCGCTAGCTGCACTACGCTCACTCACTCAAACATAGATCAGGAAAAATAACAAAGTAACTTGTTGGCGTGTGTGTATATATACATAATATTATATACTCGTATATATAGCCAGTGTGACCTGAATAATACCTCAGAGAAAGCTGAAAGTTTTAACTTTCTGAAATGTGTCCTTTTACGTGTGATCTGTTTTATTTTTATGTTCTATTGTGCCGTCCAAATTATATATATATATATATATATATATATATATATATATATATATATATATATATATATTATTATTAGGTAATCTACCGGTTAAGGTAGGTTTTTGGATGGACACAACTATCAAATAAACATTTTGTGACTCCCCACTTACCAAACTAATCTATATCAGGTCCCTCTTCATCTCTGTGTTCTTCTTTCCTCCCTTCATCCCGTCCAATATCCCTATCCTGTTCCTGCCCTTACCTCGCTTGCCCAACATTCTCCCCTCTATTACCTTCTTCAACATTCCACTACCGCTCAATACGCCTTTCATCCATTTTTCCTGCCTCCATAGGATTTCTCTCAACAAACCCCTCTCCTCACCCACCATCTCTAGTACTTTCTCATTTGTTATATATATATATATATATATATATATATATATATATATATATATATATATATATATATAAAATACAGAGTACACGTAAAAAGGACACTCACAGGGTCTCACAGAGCTCCATACGCCTTTGGCTTCCACTCACGAAAGCGTACGGCCGAAACGTCTAAATTCCTGTGCAAAACTCTTTTCCACGTGTGTTCTGCGTTTAAATAGCTTTATCCTGAGAGCAAATGTTGTATGACGTCGTTCGCCAGTGTTTCTCCACGCATCTACGTGTACATATACGAGGCATACTACGTTGAAACCGTATTTATTATTAGTATTCGTCAATTACCGAAATACTAATCGTAACTGATCATCATTTGATACAGTATCAAAGTGAGGTATTCCTAAATCCCGTGTTAATATTTTTACTGGATTTCAGAATCAAACCTTTCTAGATTGACATGAGTTCAGCTGCATAAGATCAGTTCCCTTATTTCATTTCACTCAACTCTGCTGGCTCAAACTAAAGCTGCGAATTCATAAAAAGGAATAAGTGGAAGGGTATGGAAAAGAACAGCAATGTGAGCAATTGATGGAAGACGTAAGTCAAATATCCCGTGACAGAATCAAGAGGTTGGCAGAGAGAGGATGAATTATGAACCAGGTGCAACACATGCGGGACTTCCATTACGGGATAAATACAAATAAAATAAGTTCAATGCTGAAAACGAGAGGATAAATCTAACTCCTCAATTCATGGGTTGGCAAGATAAACTTAAGGGAAATAGTGCAGTGCAAGCAGATGTAATAAATCCTCACTCAGTTTCACAATCCATGATTTGAACACCAGAAGAAATAGGCACAGACATTCATAAAATTCGGAAAGAAATCTAGCTAATAAAGAAAAATATTTTTCAACGAGATTAGATGGCAAGTTCCCCTAATGTCTGGTGGTCTCACCCTCTTCCAGACACATCTCAGACGGCATGCAGGATAATTCGTAGATTTAGGTGTGCATAACCTTAGTCGTCGTACAGTGCTCATTTAGTATACTCCAATCAGTATTGGTTGATGTATTTAAGCTGAAGAATATGTAGTAATAAGCATGTACCATTAAATTATTGATCCCTCTCGTGCCTCACCCATTCTCAATCGATCACGTTGACGTCAACCCCCGCGATCGCCCCGCCCCAGGGTGGCGTGATACATAGAGTGCCTATGCGGAGAACTACGGAGGGGAGGTTGACGGGGGTGTTCATTAGAACCTCAGGACTCAGTGGATCGGTAACCGAGATTGTCCAAAAGCACCGAGAATTGTTTTGAAAATTTTTTCAACTCCATCCAGAGCCCCGCTTCTCCTCCGTTCGAAACCACTTCATACCTTTCCAATGCTCGGCAAGCGAAACCATTCGCGTCGGAAGAACGAGTTTCCGAGGGGTAGTGATTCAAGCGCAATCAATCCCTGAAGTCGGAAAGAGATTGCAGTCATTCTCTTTCTCGTTTTTCGTCGGTGAATGTCATTAATAATGATAAATAATATTTACTGTCCATGGAACTAATAACATAAAACAAGGTAAAGAATGTAATTATTACAATTTTACCACAATCGAGTCACATATAGGTAAACATAACGGTTTATAAAATTGTCATTAACAACTTGGGGAGGAAAAATTTTGTGAATAAAGCAATTTATAACAATAAATTATAGTTCCTAATAATATATACAGAATGCCAGTTCCAATAGTTGGTACGTGATTAAACAAAAGTAAAAAGAGGCATTAGCACAAGACAATTTACAGAGTAAGAAATTTATAATTAAATTAGCGTTTACAGAACTGAGAATAGATGCAATTACTGACCTGATTAGAAAAGGCCTGTACAACATTTTTTACACCTTAAAGAGTAGAGGAAATGTGGATAATGATTGGGGGATTCCAACATTAGCATTATTTAATTACAGGATATTATAATAGTAGAAGATATACGTAAGTAAAGGGGATTGATAGCTAAGATAATTTTCGCCGTGGAGGTTAGGTGGGTTATTGGCACAGGATGAATTTTTGTGGGAGTTGAGAGAAAACCCGGCGTCAGCATTAGCTTACTTAGCTTAGCGTCAGCATTAGCTTTTGAACCTCATGCCGTCCTTTGTTAAAAGGACGGCATGAGGTTCAAAAACTAACGTCCCATCCGGTGGGAAGCGTAATGCTCTGAATACCTTTGAATTTGAACTTAAAAACGTTCCCACTACAGGAATGGCAACATTCAAACCCTAGGTGGGGAGCCAGTAGATTAACCGCAACACCATAGCTATCCCCAAAAGGAATTCCAAAGCGTGTTTACGTAAAAAATATTAGGAAGGTCAGCCATTAATAGCAGCACATCAAATCTCATTTCATGCCTTATTTATTTACTTCAAATTGCCATGCCAGAAGATGTTTTAAACAGTGCACTAAAATTTTAACATGTTACTTGAACTTTACCATAGTTGATTATTTGAGTATTATTTCACATGGTGTACTATTTTCATCATCTTTACTCGATATTTTTGACGAATAGCTAGTTAATGAAATCTAACATACTTTCACACCATGGCGCGAGTTTACTCCATAGTTACTTCATCAGAAAGGATAATTTTTTTCACATATAAATAAAGGACTAATTAATTCGATTACATAAAAATACATTTAATGAAATTTGGTTCGGTGAATAAGTAAACAGCACTAAATCCGTACAGATAATACGCAATGGCAACACACGAAGTAATAGCTAAAATTACTGACAAACTTCGGAGACGGATGTTTTAGATAATTTACGAATGCTTTCCTGCTTTTTCAGCAAGACGGTGTACGACAACTGTCACACTTCACCATTTTCTATTCAGCAAACCGTAACTGGAAAAACTGCAAACGGCACACTTAAAATATTTGTTCCCTCTGTGAACACTGTTTAAGTCATACTACTACGTTTATGAGTTTGGATGTAGTTGACAATGGATACAACATGATATCTGAATTAAAATGGACACTTCAATTTCTCAACAGTAACTGAGTTCCGAAAGGAAAGTCTTAATTCATATGTAATCCGAAGAAGATAGTTCTCGATAATTCCCGGAACACTGCCTAAATGAGGGGATCTTTAAAGTCCGGATAATTTCGGAAGATATCGTTATAAAGGGAATTGCAAAAGCAGAAACATCAGAGCGTGCGATTGAGAGAAAGTAGAAATGTTTCACTTCCTCTTTGAGACTACAGGGAAATTTCACTATTTTCTACTCTTCATAAAGTTCTACTGTTCGAGTTCATAAAGTGATTTTTTAATAATAGCATGTATTTGTTAAGGATGTATTAGACCGCTTTATGCAATATTTCTATTATTCTAAGGACCTCGAAACAAAAGTCTCTTACAGCCAAAAAATGCATGGGATATATCTCTGTTTGATACTTTAGGAGTAATTTTGTAGTCATATAATTCACAACGTCATCTCCCATGTCCACATTTAATTCGATGGATTGAGTTTTAATGATAATCGAAAATAAACACATGAAAGGCATAACGAGTTAAATAGCAACGAAAATGTTTACTATTGAAACATGTTAGAAAAATACTAGATAGAATAGGAGGAAGTTAAAGGAAGCGTATCCATGGAAAGATTAAGGGAAACGTTCGTAGGCCCAAAAAAGAAGAATTTCAAATCGAAGAGTTAATTAAGGCGCAAGAGCTTAATGAAGCGATAAAGCTATCCGATCTTCAGATAAAATACTGATGCTGTCGATTATGATACGATTCTGTAGTATCATTGTTCTTAGCCCAAAGCATTAATTTAGGACTGCATAAAAATATTTTCAATTTACGACGCTGAAAAAAAAAGATGACAAATTTACTCTGGCCTCTAATTATCATAAAATGAGTTTTTTTTGTTCTTTCCAAATGAGGGCGAGATTTTCTGTGCGCAGAGAAATGAGGGCAAGATGCCCAAAGAGGGCATTTTACGTGGAACACTGGTATCTCAAGGCTAACAAAGAATTCACCCTGAGAATCCATTTTTAGTAGTAGATTTACACATGCGTAGGGAAATTTTCCATTTAAATTGAATGTATAGACGCATTTAATGGATTGACTTTTTCAAAATCATAGATAATTCAATAGTAAATTAGCTGAAACTGATACTTCAGGGACCAACTTGTCAGTGATACATCCTCATATGATGTGGTCAATACAAATCATTTGACTTTCAATTCATATCTTAATATTATTATGTTTCACTAGTATCTTGTGTGTGATAATTGCGTTTACGTACCTCGGAAGTGCTTTGTACCAAACGAGTCAAAATAGTTGGGACCTAAGAAGAAAAATTGCGTTAAGCAAAGAAGATTTCACGATGAGGAGGTAATTGATGACAGGAATGTTGATTCTGGAGGTTAAGAAAATGCTCGTTTAACTTTTGATACGGATCGTGGCTTTGCACGGCGCGGAAACAGCCTTTAAAGCAAGATGATAGACGAACATCGGAGGTTTTTGAAATGTGGGTGTTGAGAAGAATGAAAAAGTTGAAATGGGCAGAAAAGAAAACAAACGAGGAAGTTTTAGGCGTTGTCGGGGAGGTGAGGGAATTGTTGGGATAAATCCAAAGGAGATAGTAAAGATAATTCGTCATGCATTACGGTTTTGCATTACGTTTGCATTTTTGGACTGCGTCAAAGTGCCCTTTGAATTTCACTCATTTTCAAGGAGAATGAAATCATTGTGTCCTAAATGCTATCATATTTTTTTGCGCATCCTACACTTCACTTTTCGGCCATTTTCCATTAACACCATTCCAACGGCCATCCTCAGGAAACGCAATTATTGCACAGCCATCCGGGAAATGTTTTAACGTCCCATCCGAGATGCGCAGGGAGAAAGGAGGGAAAGAGAGAGATGATTGCTGCACCGTGGGTGAAATCTCATCATTTCAAACCGAGAAGTCTTAGGGCTTCCAAGGCGGGTGGGACGGACGGTAACAGAGCTGAAGAGGCGGGAGGAGCGGACGCCTTACCGCCACGATATGGTCATTTCGGACTCCTTCGGACACGTGGAAATTTCTCCACCACTGTGTATGAGGACATTTCTAAGGGCCGATCTCATCTCAATGCTTGCTCATTGATGCTAGCGACCATGTTGGATGGAAGGCGAAACGCCAGCTGGACTGCATCTCCCCAACACCGAAAGTAGAATCACGCTCAGACGTGCTTGTCAACGGTTGGACACGAAAAATGTAGAGCGGTGCCTCTTAGTCAGATAAAAGGTTCGCACTCCCGCTTTTTTGAAGTCCACTCTCATCTCTCTTCCTCTCTCTCTCTCTCTGAAATCGATTTGAAGAATGAGCTGGGCACGCGCTTTCACCAATCCTCATGCTTGTTCCCTCGCAATAATTGGAAAACGAAAAATTTACTCGGCTTTATTGTGTGTTCTTGAGCAATGGACTTTTCGGAGCGTCGAGTGGAGCTTTCTAAAAGATTTTATGAACCAATTAGTAATTTTATACGAACATCAGGAAATTTCCATTTAGCAGTTACGTTGGCGTTGAATCGACGGGAGTGCAGAAATAAAGGGAGAAAATGGAGAGAGCGGAAAATCATTTTGGTAACAGCCTTCACTAACAAATAGCATGTATTTACCATGCATAGTATAGAAAATGTATTGAATCGGATATCAATCAAAATCAATCGCCTCAGAATCATAAATATGGAGATGAAGTATAAAATTTTTCATCGAATAAAACAATCCATAAAATAAATGGAGGAAAAAGTTAAATCTAAAAAACGAAAGGAAAATCACCAGGTTATCATATAAACAGAAATTGGTAAACTCAAAGTCTCTGAAGGCCAATATTCAACACGAAAGCTATACGTGTGGCAGTCACTCGGAATGGGGTAGTGAAGAAGAATTAACCACGATAATTACTATAGTTAATGATAATTGTAAAGTAATTTTCATAACCATTATAAACGTTCCTTACATAAGAATACATTTGATTTAATTTTTTTCACTGGCATTTCAACGATCGAAAGAGATGTGTGTTGGCGAGAACGCACCCAAAGGCTAAATATTGTTGTTCATTGACTCTAGCGATCAGTGAAACTGAATGTGAATGACAAGCAGGAAGACTTAGAGCAGGTAAAGTCCTAATGCAGGTGAACCTGTCTCCCTTAACATGAAACTAAAGTCACAGCCAAATATCCCTTCTCTTGCAATAGAATAGATACCTTCCCTTATATTATGTCTCAAGATTGTGAAGGAATAAAGCAATAATAGGGTCGAGGTAGTCTCGTGGATAAAGCATTAGACTACAAACCGAAGGTCCCGGGTTCGACTTCGGGTTACGCATCTGGAAACCTTTAGCTTCAACAAAGCTATATGATTTTTCGAGTACCAAGTATTCCTGGGTTAGTACTACTTGGAAAGGAACCGGCTCCCCTACCCTGATGTGTTAAATGAAGAGATTCCAGGTGGAAATTATCGTCCGATGACATTCGAAGAATCTCAATTCGAGTGTATAGTAGACATCGAGGGTCTATTTTGGGACCCTCCAGTGGAAACGCCATTTCTCACCACAAGAAACAATTCATTTTGACCACGACACAATTTCCGTTCCCTAGGCCGAATACCAAACCGCAACATTTGACTGAAGGTGATAGGTGTGTGCTTCTCAGATCGTGAACCAAATCCGCTGTTAAATTGGACCTTCTTGGAGAGACTTTCGTCAGTCTGAATTGAATTTTAGGCCACGGACTCCTAAAAATTGGTTGTGGCGACCTCGTTGTTTTACCTCTCACATTTTCTTCTTTTCTTTTATATTACATTTTACTTAATATATTTTCTAGTTATATTATTAAACACACAAGAACAGAGTTAACAAACAAAATGAGATTAAATGCATAGAATTAATAAATTTTGATCTACACCGCTTACATTATAGAGGGTATTAACTGAGACAAATCACCTAAAACATGCAAATACTGTATATTAAAACTAAGGGCAGCAAAAACCTTTAGGGACAAAATTTTCTGCTAGTTTCATGTTTTGGCGAATACATGGCGTCATGGTGAGCGCCACATCATTCAAGAATAATGGTTCTTAATTCGTATTTACTAGCTTCGAAAATTTTAAAAGCAATTAGATTAATGACATAAAAAGGACAATCAGTGCGATTTTCAAATTTCTATTAATTAGTAATTGGAGATAACTGAAAGGTATGGGATAACTGAAAAATCTCTACAGCAATTTAAATGTACAGATAACATATATCAAGTGCCTAAAGATAAAATCACAATTGATATAATCATGAAAATTTTGATAATCAAAATATCGCTTTAAATTAACTGTCAAGATAGAAAAGAATTTGAGGAGGAAAGACATGACGATAATCTAACAATTGATTTTCTCTGAAGGTCACTTTCTGAGCAAAGAAAAATCTTAACTTCACATTTTTTTCAATAGTATAACGGTGTTACCCTTTTACTTTTCAATTGCCTTGCTTTAGGCAATAACATCAGCTCTCAAACGTCTTTTGTTCTCATATTTGACAGTGTTAAAGTGATTAAAGAGGCCTGGAAAAATTATAATGTGTGAAGAATGATGAAGTCTCAACTAATAATTGTTATTCTCCATCTTAGATGTGACATACAATACATGTTTATCCTCTATATAACTCAGACAAACCGAAGAATTGACATAAGTGATTTTTTATATTATCCATACGCTTTAATGTGAACGCATGATTACAAGTAAAACCTATAAAATAAGGTATCAACTGACGTGTTACGAAGAAATTTCTTGTTTTCATTCCCAAATCTATTTAATTGTTTTCCACTGGTTTGTTTCTTTTATTACTTACATTGATTCATAATAAGCACCCAAAAATGTAATTGATATCCATTTTCCAATGTCACTAATAGACTACCAATCTTCGATGCATGGATTATGGATATCATTCTTTAATGAATGCATCCATCAACAAGAGTGAATATCCTCAAGTATGAAAACATCTGTTATTAATTATACTTGTATATTATTAATTTCCATTATTTCTACAGTTAAATAACATGTATTTTGATGGTATCCTCAGCATTAATATTGCAAAAGGGGAGTAATTAACTTATAATGAAAATACAATAACATATAATAATTTCACTCGTGAATATAAGATCAAAATAAAATGTACCTTCATGCTTAAAAACTTTTCGCTTTTGATCCTATCAATAATTGTGATGCGGGCGTATTGAGCATTGACTCAACAAAGTTAGAGAAACAGCGATGGAATGACTTTTAAGAAAATATAACATTGTTCCAATATTCTTTGGAGAACAAATTTTATATTTCTTAAAAAATTCTTCCATAACTTCCATCAACCTCAACCGTAAGTTATATCGTTTAACTATCCCGTTTTTTTTTGTTTTATCAGAAAAATCATGGCATTAAGGTCTATAATATATCAAATAAATCATTTCATTAAATAATTCCTCATATACAGGAATCATAAGTAAACTTTTCATCAAACGGATTGTCTGCTTAAATCGACCTATGGCAAGTCACACTGACGAACAAAATCCCCACCGTCTCGAAGGAATCTTTTTAAATACCGATATAAGTCTTTATGTAATGATACAAAAGCAAAAATTGTCAGAATAAAATAATTCTAACAAATTTTGCACATTTAATATACGATCGTAAGATTAGTAAGATCCCGATTAAATTTGAATCATGTACAAAATTTAAATATGCAATACGTAGCCCACAAAATGCTTAGCTCGTCCTAATCGCGTTTTCGACGTGCCAGCATTCTAAACAGCTGCATAGCGATCGAGAAAAGAAAGTAACTGTTATTAAATGTTGACTTATGTCACCAAATGCGCTAAAAACGAATACTACTTTAACCAATGAAACTTACTCAGCAGAACAATAAAAAAGAATGTAACTTTCCTATATTTCTTTTAGAATGAGAAACCATTACTCATGGGAATGTTTGTGACCCATTAAGATGGGTTGCGGCACAGATATTATATTATCAACAAATTATTATTATCAATTTGCCATAGGTGAGCAACGCAATTGTTAGAGCAGAATAAACTCATAAAAACATATTCGAAATGTCAATATACATGCATATATTCATATTTACTTTTATCAATAAATATTTATTTATTTATATAAATATTTAAGCATATATTTTTTATTAAGTTTTTCATAACTTTACATAATTTTATAATATAAGTATTAATTTCACGCTTCCGCGATTTCAGGGGCTTTACCACTCATTTCCGCGTCGAGCGTGACCTTATTACTTGGCTTGATTTGGAATATTCGCACTACGAAATCTCCTCCCACCAGTTTTCAAAGAAATATGTTATCAAGTCAAAAAGGAGCATAAGCCATAGAAGTCTCAATTGAGCTTACCATTCGTCTAGCGTGAACGACTCTCGTATTTAAACCCGTCTGGAGTCAAATCATGCATAAGAAAATATGAAAAAAAGGGTACTACAAATTCGCCTGATAGATTTAAACTGAAAACCGGTCAGACGGTCAAAATATTTTTAAATGATGTTTTTGGAACACGCGCAAAAACGTATTGAGGAAGTAAAATGTGACCAGAGAGCAGACATCGTCGATATCAACCAGCGTGGTTGGATTTTCAGGTAATTGCTCCTGCATACACTCCGACGTCCAGAGTTGATCCATATCGGTGGTACTTTTTGCAATCGCAAATCGAATTATGTGGTTCATGCACTTGAGACAAGTTCATGTCACCCTATTTATTCCGATTAGTGTTTAAACAATTGGGCCCTCCCACAGAGTCCCTCCATTCCTTCGTCCACCTTGTCACTTGTGTATCTGCGCAAAAAAATCTCCCGTTTGGATAAGCTCAGGAACCAGTACGAGGGAAGGAAAACCAGTAGAGGAAATTTCTACAGCAGTTTCAGATTCACCCTGTTTACACAGGTCTCACAGATTCTCCCTGCATTGTGGCCAATTTATGGAAAAAATAACACAAAATAACCTGAACTCACATATACTTTACATTTTATTTTGCTTCCTCCTTGACGCCGATGGTAAGGTTCTTGTCCCATCTTAATAGACAAACGGAATTGTAATGCAACAATTTCAGAGAGTAAAAATCATTCGCCTTGACCGGGATTCGAACCCGGATCCCTCGATATCCGGCCGAGTGCTTTAACCATTTAAGCTACCGAATGGAATCTGAAATATAATACACACATAGTGGATGACTCCGTTAATAGTTACTGTTGCGGCATCTCCCGCAGTTTCTTGAAACGGAATAGTGTCAGCTAAATATTCCGCAGAGGATTCAGTGAGGTCAAAGTATCAAATCAATATCCCTAAGGGCACCATATTGTAAGTTTAAGAGTCGCTTCACTCTATTAGGAATCAAAAATTCTTCTGAGAAGAGATTTTGAGTCGTGAGATGATAAAACTAAAAAGGAATGATCAGTTTTTAGCGCCATTATCAATGAGATACACTTTTCTTGAGTAAAAGGATCAGATGTAATTAAAATTCGCCACTCTACTCCATTAATATTTACTGAAACATAAACAGATTGCCATCTGAGTAAAGGTGAAGCATTTGACTTTTCATTATTCGACTTATAAGTTCCTGAACGATCCGAACCCTAATGATCCAATACTTGAGTCATATTTTCAGTTACACCTAATGGTCACTAAATATTTCGATAAACGTTTTCTTATGGGTATTGTGAGAAGTAAACGCTGAAATACCGCTGTGACTATTGCTATTCAGTATGTTTTTTTTACAAGTTTTTGGCTATTATGAATTTAGTTTTCGAAGTAATTTTTCCTTAAGGTCCGTCGTTAACTTTCTTCCAAGAAGTCGGCGCCAGTCGCTCGCGAGGAGGAGGTCGGAAAGGGAAGGGGGAAGGCGTCCTGGACCGATAGAGTAGAGAGAGAGGGGGGGGTGGGCAGCGGGGAAAGGGCGAAGGATGGGCGAGGACAGGAGGAATTGGGTGAAAACTCGCGCGGGGGGTTGCCCCTCGCCCCCCCCCCCCGGCTGGCTCATCCACGCGCCGAGTCACCCGGTCTTTTTCCTGAGAAAGAAGCCTGACATAACGCGAATGAGACGAATTTAAGGGCGGGGAAAGAAACCCGATCGACGCGGGGTGCGGCCGCACTCTTGTGTGTGCGCGAAATACCCCCGGCGCCGCGCCGCACCGCCCACCTCCCGAGTACCGGACCGAACGCCGGTCGGTTCGCAGCCGCCGCAGATGGATTTTTTTCCTCCTCCTTCTCCGCGGTCGTGGTAGGAAATGAACCTCTCCTCTCCTTTTTTTTTCCTCCTCCCCTTCGAATCACTCGCCGCTAAGTGGAACGGCTGGGTGTAATCCTGCCGTTGCAAAAACGTGGCAAGACCGGTGGCCGTAAGGGAAGTGTCCAAATGGGACGCCGTTATGGCTTCCACGATGTGATGACGTCAAGTGAAATTTTACTCAGAAGGAAAGTTTATTATTCACTCTCGACGGGTTAATTAGTGATGTTAACTCGGGGGATCAATCAGTGCAGAAGCTGCGTGTTGCGCGCTGGACCGAGTCAATCGTCGTATGGATTCTCCTGTTATGGCTTCTCCTGGATGGCATGTTTTTAAGATATAATTCTGTCTGACAGGAAAATCACGTGTTATGCTGAATGGGATAGCAACATGCTACTTGGGTGCATAATACAAATCAGCAGAGGCATGCCAATTACTGCAAATGTCACAATACTTGAACGCGAACATGACTTTCTTGGGCAAAATTTCTGGAACTTTTAATGAATGGGAAAAACGGAATTTTGCCGATATTAAACACTATATCATGGCAACAAATCAAGCAGTAAGGAAATATTAAGGTGAGCATAAGATTCTTAGGTCCTACACATAATAACAGGAGAAATGAATAAATCATATAAAGGAATATGTTTTGTGAAACGTAGTGGAGGCTAAATTTGAAAATCATATGCCATTGCAAATTATTACAAAATATGACAAAGAATGCTATCCCCAATGAATGTCTTCTGTAACGTATTACTTTATTTAATAGCCTTTTTTAAATCAAGGAAAGGACTTATTTTGTCAAGTTGCAAAATTACAGGTATAAAATTATAGCTAATCCATATCGTGAAAATTAAAATATCAGTTATTCGTATATAATTCAGTTTGCCAAAGATCTGAAATTGTAGTTCTTTTAACTAGGATTTGTACGGATATTCAAATTTGAGAAAATTCATTGAAAATCATAGAAAAAATCATTATAGGATTTAATAATTATTTTTTTATATCCAAGGTATTCGATTTTAGACACCACCGATTATCTTTTTTGCGATTGTGGCAACGATTTATCTTATCTCCCTTTTTATCTACTCTCCCCCTTAGAGGATGTTTAAGTAGTTCCTTTTTAGGTTGTGATTACTTCACACAAATGAACAAACCTTCTGAAATACTGAAGATGGCGATCTCGCCGAAAACATTAGTTAAAACCTTTAAGCGTTAAGGAGGTATGTGTCCTCTCCAGCCCCTCTAGTGGTCAATTGCCCAATGCTTCCAACGTCAAGTGAAATTTTAATCTTCTCTTCCAACGATCCCACTTCAGATTGCCAAGAGTAAAACCAAGAACTGTGCGTGAGCGTCTTGGGATGAATAGTGCTGTTTGGCTTGAGAGAGGAGAACACTTGCTCGATTGCTGTTAGACGTCAACTACATGATGCGTCAAATCCCATCTGAAAAGTTGCTTGAAAAACTAATTGAATCAGTGATTTTTAATATGTTCAAGGCTAATGAGTCAATAGAGCATTGAGGGTATCGAAAAACAATGTTAATTAATTTCAGAATCCATCAATATATACATGAATACTTCATAAACTATTTATACTCTGGTCATTCTACAAATTGTTTTTTTTATACCATTAAAGGCTTACATAATTTATTTTGGAATTCAAAATATAGATGGTTGAATTATCTAGATATTATCCTAGAATGTTTAGAGAAATATTAGCTTAGCGCACACTTTTTTATTGCTTCAAGATTAGCAGAAGAAATCACATAAAGATTTTCATGCATAGTTCTTTATGCAGCAGTGAAAGGCACAAGCATAACAGTGATGTTTCTGGCATTTGTCAATTTCGAAAATCACGTTCAGAATGATGCCTGATTATATAACCAAGAATCAATTCGTTATGGTAAAACTAGGGAATTTGTACTCATACTAATTGCGTGAGTGAGAATTCATAAGCAAATAATAGTTATTATATATTCAAATCAATGTTTTTCAATGGCAATGGCGTTTTAATGAAATATAAAAAAACCATTTTAATGGCAAAAATACAACATTGTGTAAATAAATAATTTTTAAAATATTTTCATACAGCTTATCATTATTTCATATACACTAGTCCTAATCACAATGGGGACTTTTTTGTAATATATTCTGTTCTCTTTATATATAATATTACCTAATACGAAACGGATAATTTTACTACTACCTACTTAATGCTCTGACCCACAGACCTACCTAGACACTGTCCTCGCATTCAGTTTATTCACGATCGCTCGGGAGTGGTTCAAGGGTAGAACGGAATGAGAAGGCATAAATTGAGAAGAGCATCATTGGAAAGGGTAATTAACCACCATTGTGCCCTACTAATACTTCATCATTTGATTGACTGCTAATGTGAGGCCGATCACTTCCCTGTTTTAAGAGCATAACCCATGAGAAACATTTTTCTTGAGCAAAAGAATCAGATTTGACAGAAAATGTACCACATTATTCCATAAATATTCAAGTCATTATCGACAGAATACAAAAAACGATAATTGAGTAGTGATGAATCATTGAAGAACCACTTGATTATCACAAATTCCCCTGTCTGTAATTTATTTATTTTGTATTAGCCCTAACACAGCACTTCGGCCTGAACATCGGACTTTAAAAAATGATATGACAATATTATAATTACATACAACCAAAACCAAGCTGGAAGAAAAACCACCTTTGCGAGAATCGAACCCCCAACCGCTGGATTGGCAGGGGAGGACGTTACCCCGCCACCACCGGGGACGGCAAATTGACTTTAAATTCCTGAACGAGCGCACTGATTGTCTGCAAACCGCGGGAGAAGTGGAAAGTTTTGTGCCCTCAGATTCGGAGGTTCCACGTGCATACAAATTGTGCCGGAAGAGTGAAACGAGAGTACGCGGCATTAGTGCTCTTATATGTAAACAAAACCGGATTTCATTCCCTGCTACGAGATATCTCCAACCTGTATCCAATTCCATTAAAGGTGTGTCGAGAAAAGAACGGGCGAATGTACTCAGTCAGTCACATTTCACCCCGCCATGTAAACAGGGTCCCTCGGGATGTTTTGCAAGGACGCTTGTTCATTGCAGGATCGAACCCAATTAACCCTCTTCCTTCTACGCCAAGTGGGTCTGTGCGGGACCAGCCGCATTCCATAATCAGACAAGTGCCTTCGTACCAAGATTACTGACTAGGTTGTGTGTATTAAGTTTGGCATAAAACCGCACTGTGAAGGCCAATCGATTTTTTTGGGACGTAACTTATTTTATCAAAAGTCCGTTATACTAGGTGACTCATTAATCAGAGTAAAAAAGAAAATGATGAAAAAAATAATAAAAGATAATGTTCATCCAAATAGTAGTTGAACAGAGGATAGGATCCTTCTTTCTCAAGAATGAATGAAAATCTTACTGCGGACGGATGACTCAAATAAGTAAAATTTCACAATTAATTTATCAGCACGCCGCGTGCTTTGACGTTTAAACGTAATCATCAAATGGCAAACGAATCACAATTGATGATGATGTTTTTAGCTTCGAAACACGTTACCATGCTTATAAAGAGTTTTTTATTTACTTTTTTGTCTTTACAAGTGAAGAAGCGAGTGTACATCTCCGGGATTAATCCGGACCTAATTCTCCATTTCCCCAACGATTTACTAATTTATTCATAGGAAGAGGGAGAGAAAGATGAACACTTCTCCCACCTTGACAGACGAAAGAGCCAATTAAAAAGTTGACGGCAAAGCGAATGATTGTCACAGCTCAAGCGAGAAATCAGGAAATTCGCCGATTCACGAGTTCATATTACTTCCCTGCATATCCTTATTAGACAGAAGGTTTGATTGACGTGGAATAGCATGCGAACGAAAGTGTTTGAAGGCCAGTTTATCCTGATGGAGAAGTAATTATTATATTCACCGTCACACATTGAGGTGGCGGTTAGAAAATAGTAACTATGTCCTCTGTATAAGAATTTGTATTCCTCCATCCGTCCTTCAAATCAGGATATAATTACCTGAGTCTTAGAAAGTGAAATATAATTATATGAATATTGAAGAGCGAAAACTAAATCTCTGAAACGTAGAATGAGCCTTTTAGTTTGAGGAGCAAATAATAAATGGGATATCGTACAACATTCTACAATCTAATTTCTAGCACAAAAAGTTCATGCCTAATTATACGTAATAATCTGAATTACATAATAATTCATATTTGGCTTGCGTTTAATAGTTATCAATTCCCGAGAGATACTTTCACTTAAAATGTCCCGCAATTACACGGACTTTATGCGTTGGATTTGAAAGGGCACACTAAAATTTGAGCTCTGGAGATGTAGATGAAAAAAATCACAACGGAAACAATGTGAAAGGTGCCGCTAAGGATGAAATAATGACCGAAGAGGAAAATATCCATAGAAAGTGATGGCAACCCGGTAATTTAGTGACCCAGTTGGGCTGGAATGCTCCGCTTGTCGACGGGTGGACGATTTAGGCTTGATTGAGAGAAGAAACGTGAGTAAGGTCAAGCACACGTCCGACCGTTAAAATCGTCTGCCTAATCGAGTCACGTCGCCGCGTTTCAATGAATCGGTGAGGGAAAGGGGACCGGGCGACGCGACGGTGACAATGGCTTGGCAGCTGAAGTAATGAGCTTCGGCTAATTTGTTTATATGTGCAGTTAACACACTCTTGCGAAGCTTTACTAAAGGTAGAGATTTTTTTTCATCGTTAAATCTTATCCTGCTATCACAGTTGCACTGTTGATGTGGTCAAATTACTTAAATGGTTCGATTAAATGAATCAATGAAAAAAGATAAAAATATTAATGGAATAGGGAAGTCCCAAAGACGAAGATTTATTCCTCCTATTTCAAGTAAATGGTTGAATATTGTGGTCATCTGTCGCATAGATAAATATATTTAATTTCCAGTAATATTTCCAGTGACTGTAGCAAAGAAAATTACATCAACTTCATTCAAATATGGAGCATAAAATACCACCATGAGTAAACGTTTTAATTAATTCGTTCCGGTACAGGGACGCACTTTAACTCCTTGCGAAATGCATACGAACACTAATCATGTGCCCGTGCGTCTATGACGTATTTTCGTTCAGGGACATTAATTTTTCATCAAGCTTTTGGTAGTGCATTCTCCAGTTAACCTTGAAATGGGTTTTAAAAAAGTTTCCATTTTCAAATAAATATATGAGACCAAAGGGACAAAAATAATTACTACGAATTGGTGGTTAATGAAAGGATAAAGATTTTTTAGGTTGGAAGTAAGAGTTTCGTTCACAGATATTTTGATTAAAAAGATTCTCAACTCTGATTATACATCGTTAAATAAGTGAAATAAATTCCTTGCGCAGTTTATTATAACAAAGCAAAATTAATGAGCGGTAGAAAAATCAAAATAACTCATCTAAAAAACTCCTAGAGCAAAATTAATTAAGCAAGTAAGGTTATGCAGAATAAAAAACACGGCGGCGATTTATTGCCTGAGAATCGTCAAATAAGGAAATAACCTCAGTCTTTGAGTACATGCCGTACAGGTTTTCGTAAATATTTATTCAAAATGTTGGTCTTGACTGGTAATCCCCGTCTCTAGAGGTATGTCGTTTGAATCGGTAGTCGAATGGACCAATTAAACTCGCATGCAAAAACTAAACAACCACTTCATATGAATGGTCACATGAAGAATCATGTAATGCCGTCATTTAGTTCACTAATGCGTCAATCAGTGACCATTTACCCTGGAATACCCTCAATCCAAAACTGTGAATGTCCGCCATTACATAATGGGCGGCGACGTCCGTGCCAGGAATGCATACTAGCCCTTTAAAGATCAACACGTCGAGGAATGCCGATGCTTGGCGATATGTTAGGAAAGACTTTAAGCGACAGCGGTCTGCACCAGGCTACACTGCGTAACGGCACCGGAAACGGCAAAGCAACCGATTTGGAATTGGAAGAGTGTATTGCAAATCCGACTGCGTTAGTTTGGCGCCAAGGCACCAAGTACGGCGATTCAAACCTAATTTTAATTGCAAATGTACGAAAACTATTTCTAAATTTTCCTTCGACGACCAAATTTCACATAATTTAGTTTGGCTTCGCCAGAAATATTATACATATTGACAATAGTATCCTGTATTCAGTAGTCTGTACTCACGTAGCAAACTAAAACTGTTATAGAAGAAAATTTTATTTAAGAATTTGATTCACATGAACGGTTGACGGTTGACTAAACATTTTAAATAGTTGGCACATGTGTAAAAAGAAACCTTAATCACACCATCAATATCTTAAAATGCTATAATCAATCTTCTAAGTGTACGAGTATAAGCGCATGTCAAATATAAATGGTAAAATTTGTAGAAGTTAATTAGAGAAACCTAAAGCAGTCGAAACCAACTTATTGATTACAATATCAATAAGGGTTTAGTCATTATTTTTTATGGCAGCGGAAAATTAAGCAATAAGTATCATGTGAAGGTAATTCTGTCGCGTTTTGTCTTTCAGTCTT
Organism: Hetaerina titia; assembly: GCA_037158775.1. Lineage (NCBI taxonomy): Eukaryota > Metazoa > Arthropoda > Insecta > Odonata > Calopterygidae > Hetaerina > Hetaerina titia. The sequence goes on from CM073769.1 coordinate 65,144,085, forward strand.
CTTAAAAATAACTTTACTGCTATTATCTCAGGACCTAGTCTACTTGGTAGTATTCACCTAACTGAATATGAGAACCGGAGAATAAGATCCAAAATCTCGGTGATTTTTCCGTATATCTCCAGATTGACCCAAATCGAAAGGAGCAACTAACCGCTGCGTGGATGTGTGAATTTCTCTCACAGTAGTGATTAGTATTACGTGAGAATCACCCCATCAACCAAAAATCAACAAGTAGCTGTTGAATGAGTTATTTAAAATTATAAAAAAACTAAGCTTACTATGAAGCCCAAATGCATGAGTAATTTACTTTCACGTTCCATTAAATTAACAGGAAAGAGATTAATGTATGTATATGAATGATCAGGGAACTGCGGAGTGTCAAATATTAATAAAAGTCTTGCGACTTACCAGCCACACGCAGAAAGGGCCCAAACGTCCTTCCTCCTTCGACTTTGTTCAGATTCCATCCTTCATCAAAATAGACGATGGACGAAAGATGAGCACGCACGTACCGGCGAGATGGAGCCGAGAAGGCAGAACTCCTCCCTTGAGAAAAAAATCCGTCACCGTGAAATAAGCCTTCCACCCCGGTATTATTCCTATCCGGTATTCTCCAATACGAACGCCTCGAGATGTCCTCGGAACCCCTACCGTTGAAGTTCCCACCGATTCCTCCCTCGCCCCACAGCAACAAGGACGGCGACGGGCCAGCTCGCGAGAGTGTCTCCCCCCCGCGGTCCACCACTCGCGCCTGGGTGAACGGATTTACGACGACGGGAGAATGGGATCGGGGGTCGACGCGACGTAAGCGATGACTCCGGAGTGGCGAGCAAGATTGAGAACGGCGCGGAGAACTAAAGGCTTATGGTGCGGAGGGGGAGAGAGGGGGAGGGTTGAAAGAAAAAGGTAGGGATAGAGAGTAGATGGAGGGGAGGAGAGGGTTGGGACTGTGGCCGAAGGGCTCGAAATGGAGAGAGCTGTGTGGGGAGGGGGAGGATTGGAAGGGTGGTGGGGTGCAGAAAGAAGTGGGGGTGAGTGGAAGGCGGAGAGGGAGAAGAAAAAAAGCTGTGGAGGAGGAGTTGCGCGTGGTGGTCAGGAGATCCCGTGGGCGGTGGTTTGCTTATTTGTTTACACACTGCGACAGGCTCGAGCAAGGGATCTGTAATCGAGGTTTACCATACTCTCGTGATCTCTGAAATTTCCCGCAGTCTTATCCCACGAAAACCCCCAGATGGTCACCTTTCTATAAAACGTCCGATTGAAACAGCGAGCGACAAAGACAGAATACTCCCTCGCGGGTTGAGATTTTAATATCTCCACCACGCCCCTTTGACCCGACGGTGCACCCTTTATCTCTCTCTCTTTCTCTCACTCACTCTATCTTCCCGCCAACTCTTTGTGTGAATTAGCCTGAATTTATTATTAACACTCGTTCTCCCTTCGGCTAGGCGCCGGCGCCTTGCTTGAGCGCTGGAGTAAAGGCGGCCGTGCCCCACTTACGGTTAAGAGGAATAGGAAGGGGTTGGGGATGAATGATCACCTTTTCCTGCCGCTAATATTGTAATTATTATTGGGGAAGGTTACAGCGCCCGCGCGAAGTCCGAGGAGTGCTTGCGTACCTTTAGTCTTGGGGCTAGGCGCTGTGGACGGCAGCGACGGCTTGGAAAAAATGTAAAAAAAGACCCAGGTGAGAAGACTTTCTCTTCCGCGATGTAAGCGCCTTCCCTTTTTTTCCCTTCGCCTCTTGCTCCACTCTCTCTTTTTGCTCTCTCCTCTTATCCTCGCACCTCCCTTCTCACTCAATCACTCTCTCCCTCTCTCTGTCTGTGCTCCTCTTCTCTCTAGCTCCCACTGTTCACCTTCTTCCTCCTCCACCTTATTCGTCTTCTCACTCCAATATGGATGGCTGACCGACCAGGCACCGCAGGTTGCCTATACTTCTTCCTCCGCCTCACCTGCCCTTCTGGTTTAAATGTATGTGTACGTGTTGGTCTAAATTTTTCTCGGGCGCTGTGTCGCTTTGGTCGATCCTCGTTGCCCAGAGCGACTGGGTTCTCCCTTTGTCCCGTTCGACAGTCTCAATGTGAAGAAGACTGGGCAATGTGTTCGTTTATCTGTCGCGGGAGGAGCCACGCCGTTGGGGAACGCCCGAAGCCCTAACGGACCCACCTTCCCTGTCCACTCCTACTGTTCGGGAACAACTGAGCCGCGGTGAGCACTGTGGCGCGGAGCTGGTCGCTGTTGGCCGCGGAATAGAAATTTCTTCTGGGTCCGCCGAAGTGCGCACGCGCCTCCCCTCCTCCCGCCGGTACCGTCCCCACACCACCTCTCCCTATCTCCGGCGTCGCTTTCCCCAGCCCTCTGCCTCCTTTCCTCCTCTCCAAATGTGGTCACCCTAACTCCCCTCCTCCTCCCCACAGTCCTCCCGCCCAATCCTTCCCAACCCCTTCTTGCCTTCCCACCTATCCTACCGCTCTGCCATACACACGCACCATCACTCATACCTCAGCGACGGCGCGCATTGAAGTCTCCACAGCACTCCACGATCTCCCTTTCCTCAGTGTATTTACCAACTCCGCGACGATATTTACCTCACACGGAGGGACATAGAATTCTAACGGAAACTTGCGTTAATATGTCTCCTTTCTCCTCCAAGTTCCTTCTTTCAACTCCCTGAATTCATATGATCCGTCTCCTAGCCCTACGAGATGGCCCTCGAGTCCTGCCGAGGACAATTGGTGTAAATGGCGTGCTCTTTCAATGTAAAAGAGGAACGAATATTCCCAGGTTTGATGTTAATGGAGACGGAATGATTAACATTATTTATCATTTCATAGAATTCATAAAATCATATTTGTAGATAATCAAGCTATCGTAATTCAGTCAGCCAAAGGGTTACAAACATTGCTGAGCACATGAGAAAATCATTGTGATAGATATGTGACATGAACCAATGTAAACAGAGCAATAGGTTATGAGGTTTTTGAGAAAACGGAAAGCTAAGATGAACGTTAAAATTGGAGAATATAAGCCAGAGAAGGTGGATCAGTTTACCTACCTTGTAAGGGTTTTGCACCAAGATGGCCAAAGTAATATGGACATAAGAAGAAGAGTTGCGCTAGACAAGGAAGGTTTCACGAGGAGGATAGAGTTGAAAATGTAAACTTTCGGTAAGGATATTAATAAAGACTACTAAGGATTTTATTTAGAGCGTAGCTTTTGACCTTTCCCCATTATACCCTTACTGATTACTCAGAAGAGTAGCTGTCCGCTATACACCCCCTTCTTGTTTTACGGGATATTTTGTCACAGAATTCACATTTATTGGAGTATTGGCATGGAGGATAGAATATTTCGCAAAGTCGGATGAGTTATGGGTCTTCATCAAGATGATATCACTTAGACCCCCAAACTAAACAAAGCTGTCATTTTCTTCGTAGGAGAAGAGTAAGAGAAATTTTAAGAGGTATGCCTACCCTTGTAGGTGTTAATCACAGACCCCACAGGGCACTAGGTAAAATCTGCACTCACCTATCTTACCAACTTTCAAGTTTCATTTTGAGTGGTTTGTGATGGAATACTTAGGTTATTTTGTTGGTCTTTACCTTCTTGATGAGAAATCCATGGATTATTGTACCCTATCACTATTTATTGTTCTCATGGCTCCTTTTGTTCCCTTGATTTTTTCTCAGTATAACTGCCATAGTTTTTAACATAACATATAATCCGAAAAGATTACAGAAAATCTTTTGGTAGCAAATAGGTCGCAAAGGTATCAAAATATTATAGAAAATGACATTTTCAGCAGACCACGGGAATGCTTGAGTTTTTCTAAAACAATGATTACATATTCTAATTTTAAAGTTAGATCTCTTCTTTGACTTGAGAAATTCATGTAAAGTTTTTGGATCAGTTAATGTAACCTATATACCCTATTGCAACATTAAATTTGTAATAGTTTAATATTAAGGCAAATCTACTCTCTGACTCAGTTCATTCCCCGAATATTTGCCAAAAAATTTTAATTGTTTTGAGCAAAAAGGTTCTTGTAAACTGTAAGTGAATATCCAGTTCCCTGATGGTGCACACATAAAAGAAAATACCTCTCATGGTTTTCGGGGAATCGAGATTTGTAAGGGTAGTTATTTATTTCTCACTCTGAGTTCCCATATTTGAATTCCCGTGTTGGTGGATTTTTCAGGGAAATTTCGATCTATACTTGGGAACCGTTTGTGAGTTACTGTGCTCGGTCCCTGGAACGGCAAAGTTTGGGGTAGTTGGAGCCCTTAGCAAAGGACGGTTAACACTATTCCTCTGCTTTCCAAAATCTTACCTCCACCACCTAACTCATCCGTCTCTGTTGATGTAAATGGTATTAGCTCTCGATTATCTCCTATTCATCTACTTTTACAAGCAATAATCAGATATTTTCAAATTTTCTTGGTATTTGTTTCTTCGATACATAATCTAAAGTTCAGAAGTTAAAAGTTATTGATTCTGTTGCACAGAAGTTCACAAAAATCACAACTTCGTAGAGTGGGACTAAATTACATTTTTATGGACAATTATGGTTGCAAAATTATTGGTAAAATATTCTATTTTAGACATCATTGATACCGAAGAAAATGTAAAGAAATAAATTTAACATTCACTGCCTTGCATATTCATTATTTTTGTCGAATAATTGTGTCCACTGCGCAAATTCTCTACTTGCCGTGCGACGTAACCTTTCAAGTGAAGGACCTTAATTACACTGCAAGGCCCTATCTTCTCCATGGTTTTAATTACTTCAATCTACGGCTTAATCAAACAAAGCATCTCGACAATGATAGCTTCAATTTACAAAATTATGTACATAAGATTCAATTAATGCAGAAAAAAGTTTATTCAGGTATCTCAGCTATTTCTTGATAGTAGTTACTTAAAAACGATACCACCACGTAGAAAAACGCTTCTATTGAACGAGATCTAAGGTTATACACGTGCCTTCAGACAGTTGTGGAAATTCATCTTTCCTTTGCCTATTGGCAATCAAGTCCGCAGAGAACGTATATCTGAAATGCTTTTCTCCAGCCAGTAATTATTGCGTAACAGGTGACACTGGACATGGGAAATGTAAGCTCATCGGTTTAATCGGGCCCCAAATATTTGGAACTGAGCTTGTGGCTGTTTGCTCTTTTACAGTGATGAAACAATATTCAACCAAGGTGACGAAAGAATTTTCTCCCGCATTGAAATGATTTTTCTCCTCTTCCAATCCCATCGCCTCCGTCATCTCCCTTCCCTAGAGGACCCCACAACCCAATCCGTATCATTTTAACGATCCACATCGTTTCATCCCGAAGGATCCGATTTTATAACACTTCCCTTCTTCCTCTCAGCGGATCTGATCAGGAAGTTTGGTGCTAAGTGGTCTACCTACATTTTATTCAATATTAAACTCTTTTCCCCAGAATTTAGCCGTGGAAGTTATATAACTGCTTTTTCCCGAAACTCAAGGATTGTTGATCGGAGTGAAAACCGGTCTCATGTCGTAAAACTCCTTTGGAATAATATAATGCACCCGCTGAGATTCCTCCCCTTTCCCCCACTGCCCTCTTTATCACCGGTTCTTGTGTCTCATGACTACTTCTAAGCCATCTTACCCGTTCTGCTCTTGCCAAATGAAGCCTTCCTTCCAAATATACCTTTTTCCTCATTTTTTCAATCGGTTTTCCTTGCGCACCGTCCACACTAATTTGTTACGTTTTACATTTTGATCGGCGTAATTTTGCTGACTTAACTGCGACGGTGAACTGATGACTCCCTCGGCCACAGCGCATGCGTCGATTCTATTTCAGTTCTGGGCTTCAGTAAATACCTAATTCCTATTCAAAGCAAATCATAGGTATCATGAAGACTGCAGACCTAATAAAATTTTGCGTAAATATGATGCTAATAGAATAATAAGGAATGCAGACTGGTTTGATAATGAGTGCAAACTTGCAATAGAGGAAAAGAATAAGAATAGGTACAATATGTTACAAAGGGAGACTAGATTAACAAGAGAGAAGTATGGGCAGAGCAGGAAAGAAGCTGATAAATTACTGAAAAGAAAGAAAAAGGAGTACTTAAAAAATCAGTTGAAGGCTGTAGAAGAGCTCAATAATGCTATAGAAAGCAAAAAGTTGTACCAAGCAGTAAAATACATGACTAAAGGTTATCAACCAAAAGCGTATTCCTATAGAAATAAAAATGGTCAAGTCATTGGGGAGGAAAATGAGATACTAGAAAGATGGGCTGAATATTTTAATGACCTGTACAATAAGGAATTAACTACAGGGATTGAAGAGCATGAACAAAGCCACACAGAAGATCAGGAAGTGCTCATTCCAACAATAGAAGAGGTAATTGAAAGTATTGGAAGACAGAGGAATGATGCAGCACCAGGAGACGATGGTATAACATCTGAATTGATTAAAAATGGAGGTCAAGATTTAAATAGAGCATTACATCAGCTAGTTTGTAGTGTTTGGAAGTTGGAAGAGTTCCCAGAAGACTGGAAGACAGGTTTGATTTGTTCAATATATAAAAAAGGTGACAAATATGATTGCAAAAACTATAGGGGCATTACATTACTGAATGTAGCATATAAAATTTTCACCAGTCTTCTCCTGAAACGCATAAGCACCTATGCTGAAGACATACTGGAAGAATATCAGTGTGGCTTTAGAGCTGGTAGAAGTACCATTGATCAGATATTCTCGGTAAGACAAACAATGGAGAAATGCTATGAATATAATGTTGACTTGAATATACTTTTCATTGACTTCAAACAAGCCTTCGACAGCGTGAACAGGAAAGAGATGATACGTGTGTTGAGATATTATGATATTCCAAGGAAATTGATTAGACTGGTTCAATTGACATTGCATGAATCACAATGTAAAGCCTTTATTAGGGGTAGAGCAAGTAGAGCATTTAAGATGACCTCGGGGGTAAGACAAGGAGATGCTCTCTCAGCCACGTTATTCAACCTGGCCCTACATAATGCAATGAAAGAATTGAAACTAAGAGGGACCATAGTGCATAAATCCCAGCAAGGATTCGCATATGCAGATGATATAGCACTAATTGCACGAAATGTGAATGACCTAAAAGAAATGTTTAACATTTTAGAAAACACTGGTAAAGAAGTGGGGCTGAAGGTAAGTGAAGAGAAGACCAAATACTTGAAAATGTCAGCTCATCAGAACAAGCGGCACCTACAAAACATAATAATTGGGAATTATGAGTTTGAGGGTGTCAAGGAATTTACCTATCTAGGAGTAAGACTTAACAATGAAAATAAGATATCCACGGAGATCAACCAAAGGGTAATGGAAGGTAACAGGGCATAATTTGCAAATGTAACAATCCTCAAATCAATGTTACTATCAAGGAACACAAAAATGAAGATCTGTAAAACGCTTATTAGACCCGTGGTAACTTATGGAGCTGAAACATGGACATTAACAAGTCAGGAAGAGGAAAAACTTAGAAAATTCTAAAGGAAAATGTTAAGGAGAATCCATGGCCCAATTAGAGAAGGAGAGAGATGGAGAATTAGAATGAACATGGAGATAAATGAATTACTAGAAGGGAAGGACATAGTTAGATTTGCCAAGTCACTGCGGCTGGCGTGGTTGAGGCATGTAGAAAGGATGGAAAATTGGAATGCCCAAACTGATACTTAATAGCAAGGTGGAAGGAGTCAGAAGAAGAGGTAGACCAAGGAAGAGATGGCTACAGGATGTGGAGGATGACTTGAAGGCAATGGGAGTTACAAGATGGAAGGAAAAAGCAAGAATAAGAACCGAATGGAGGCATATCATAGAGGAAGCCAAGGCCCACACCGGGCTGTAGAGCTGCAGATGATGATGCTGCAAATAGACAAAGCCTTTAAATGGACGAGAAAATACCTCATGGACGTTAGATTTCAATTTAAAAAATAATTGGAAGAACTAGGAATATTCATAAAGAAAACGTAGTAACAATTTTTCTCTAGTGGAAAATTGTTGCTATCTTTTCTGCATTATGTTCGAATTCCACCACATGACGTCTGAAACTATTCAATTTACTAGGAATATTGTTTAAAGCCCTTAAAGCATAGAGACAAATTACTTATAATATGCACTGATTGGGTTGAGCTGGTGGTATATTATATAGATATCTTTCAATATTGCATTTTTACAGGCATGATTTTCCTGCATATATAATATAATTATTAATAATTTCCGATGCTGATCATTTTTATGTAAATATTTCAGAACATTATGTAATTATTAACGTTTTATTACGTTTTATTACTATTATTTATTAATTATAATTATTAACGTATTAACGTAACGTTCAGAACATTATGTACGTATTAAATGCATAGCATAACTTATGACTCTTCATGTAGCCTACGGCTGACTAATTTAAACTGATAAAAATGTTTAGAGAGAAAAATATTGATATCAGTGCTCTCTTTAGTGTCCACATTTATTCTCTCTCATTCGGATCTCTGTTTGGATAAGGGAGTGGATGTTCAACCCAAAAACACGTTGAAATTATCATTTCAGAGCTAGAAAATTAATACGTAAAAATACTTCTTTCTCAAGTCACCGAAGAGATAGGAGCACAAACGAAAGATATAATGTTTAAATTAACGTTCTATAGCAATACTCCAATCAAATTCTGCGGAATGCAAGCACCGTTTCCGTAACAGAATCACATTTTATTATAAATTAAAATCTCGAGTACTCAGTAATAAGCGCATATCGTTTTAACAACCAGCATTCCAAAAATGAGCTGAAATAGAGCGGGAAACTGGTTCTCTTACTCTATAATACATTTACCCAGATCTACCTCATCCAAGCATTTGTCAGTTTGGTGGCATCCACATTAACTAACAATTAATTGTCTGCAGTTACGCATTATTTTCATAACAGCCATACTGTAGTTTTTGCGGTAGTGAAAAACTCAAAAATTATACTTTCCCTACATAGTTTTGAATGCAAAACGTGTTCATAACATTGTTTAGAATCCTCCGTAGGTATGGATCAATTCGAGTTTCTATTTCAGCGAAAAAAAATGGAACGGCTGAGGCTCCCACTCGCTCCGTTTTCCTCCCACGCCAAGAGTAAGATGAGCGATGTCCTAAGAAATTTCACGGCGTGACATGAATGAGAGAACAATACCTTTCAACCACGCATCTCACGAAAACAAAGGCCCTCTCAGGTCCTATCGTCTCTTCCCGTGGCGCACCTTCGCCAATCCAACACCTGCCATCCCAGAGAGCTCAAAAGATGTTCCCTTTTTACCAAACTACACGCGAAGCCTCCCCCACGCCCTCCCAACCGTCGCTCTCGGCCGAAGTGAGAAGGTAGGTCGCCTGAGGGCGTAGACGCAGACCACCCCGCACCCCCGATTCGGCGAGACTCGTGGATCGCCTTTTTTTCTCCTTTCCAAGTCAGAGGCGAGGCTGCTGACACACCGACTAGAGGATTTCATGAAGTCCTCAGGGGTTGGTCTCGCCTCTCGAAGGGATCTACGAGCGTACACCGTCGGGTAGAGCCACTGTTCGAAACGAGGGAATCGTCAGCTTTCAGAATCCCGTGCATCTGATTGTAAATTCTTCATTGGAAATGAATGGTGAGAACGTGGATAATATTAAGTGGGTAGGAGCCAGTCCGAAACGACCAAAACACGGAAGAGGAAACATCATGTCTCCGGAAAAAATTCTATCTTCGTCTCACCTACATTTTTTATTATTTCAAGATATAATGCATAAATACGAACGTTAACTATGGAATAAGTTAGAATAGATAAATACAATGCTTGAATGAGTTACTTGAAGTGACCATTAAGAACAAAATTCATGATTGTAATTTAAAAAGGACTTGAATATTAAGAAGCATCCATTATTTTAAAAAAGTACAACAGAAAAATTGATTAAAAAACTCTGGCTTCAGGTAAGAGGAGTCTAGGAAAATTCTCAAAGAAGAATGTCAAGCTCCTAGAAAACCCCACTGATAAATTTAGTTTAAAACATTAAATACATCACTTCATTACACTGTTTTGAATGTAATTATTTCATGTTAATCTAGCAGGTTTCTCATTAATAAAAGAGAAAAAAATAGAACGCCTTGAAAGATTCAACCAATCTAGAATCAAGGTAAAAATAATTCAACCCATAAAGTAAAACTGAAGTAAATACTATTTTGCATGAAATTGAGGTCTTTTGGCACCAACTTTGCTGCTACACGACGGAAACCCAAATCATTAACCACAATGTCTTGGGCGGATCCATAGGCAATGTTCAAGTCCTCCGCTATTTCTCTGATGGTTAATTTGCGGTTATTGAGCAACATTTCTTTTACTTTATCAGTTTTTTCACCGACTTTCGATGTCGATGGTCTGCCACTGCGTTCATCATCTTCGATTGACTCACGACCACTTCTGAACCGCTCGTGCCACTGGTAAACGACCGTTTTTTTAGAGAATCGTTGCCGAAACACTTTTCCAACATTTCCAACGTCCGTGCGCCACTAAATCCGTTTTTTACGCAAAATTTAATACAAGTTCGTTGTTGCAAATTTAAATCCATTTCTGCCATTGTAAAAAATCGCCAACACACACAGAGATAGATGTACTCTTGGCTACGTAACTTTTGCAAATGTCAAGTTATGACACTAAGATTTAAAGGGAATATCAACAACAGATGTACCAATTTAACAAAAAAAAAACAGAACTCAAATCGGAACGATGGGAGCGCCACACGGTGGTTATTCCGGGAACTTTTTGATCAAGGTAGTACTTCATCTTGCCTAACCGGCATTCTTTTTATGGATGATAAGCATATAAGCATTGGGAAAGAAAAGAGAGCAGAGAGAGAATTGGAAGCAATCGAAATAAGTAGTCAAAGGGAAATGATGGAAATGAAAATCACTGATAAGAGAAATTAATAAGAAATATGGAAAATTCTGTAGAATACGCTGTTGAAAAAGGGATTTAGCCATAGGATATATCCTGAGGCATTACAGAATGGTGAATGCAATGGAGTAATTGCTTTGATGGAAATATTCAAATAACTTAGAAAAAATATGAAATAAAAAATTATAAGACGCAAAGAGAATCGCAGGTATTAGAAAATTGCGGAGGGAACTATTTAAAAATGTCAGAGCCAATTACTCTTGACGATGATACAATCTTCATTTATCAGTGAGAATATCACTGTACCGTAAAATGGAGTTTGGAAATTTAATATATTCACGCCTTCGTGGAGCACGTAAATGAGTAATTAGAAAAGCGACATACTTGTACGTAATAGAGAGAAACTTAGCATAGGTATTTCCCAACGCCCAAGAGAGGGGCAAATGGATCTCAAATTTCCAAGTTCTGTTTCAAGGAGGTACCATAATGGTTTCCGAATAATTTACCTTGCATTAAATCGTATAAAATCTACAAATCAATTTTCAACGACTGTTTTTTTTTATTAATATCATTATCTAACTAAAGTAATCAATCCGAAGATTAGTTGGAAAGGTGAGGGTAGAACTAACCTTGGACTAGACCCTATTGCGTGTGAAATTCACACGCAATAGGGATGGGATACCAGTTATGGCCTCCACCTTATGCCACCTGCAGTTACTCAAGATGTTCTGGTGCTTCGGACATCACATTGGTTGGTTTTATCCGAGGTTATCATCCAGATTTTGGAATAAGAGGAATCGTTCGGATTTGCATCTGGGACTCGGTAGGCGAACGCTAGTATAACCACTACGCTACCCACACTCAATATCAATTCACAGATATCAAGGTACTTGGTACTCTTGGTCTGCGCTCTTTGTTTTCAGATTCTCCCAAAAGTTGGGCCCTTTGAGTGTGTGTGTGCGTTAATTGAGTGCTAGTGTGTGTGAATGGTCTGTGCTTGTCTTTCGTGGATAGTCACAGAGTGTGTACTTGTAGAACATCCTGGTACCTTTAACGGGGTCTTCCCTACAGCCTCGTGAAGGATTACATTTCCACCTAGAATCTTTAACGGGGTCTCACAGCCTCGTGAAGGATTCCAGACAGGATAGTGGGTGTGTAGCTGTGTGTGGTCCCTGGCGTGGATTAATTTCCTGTAAACCACCACAGAGGGTATTCTGGTCGGGAGGTTGTGGTTGGTCCCTTTCGTGGTTCCCGCGAAAACCAGCACAGCAATTAGTCTGACGAGAGTTGCGACTGTTTATTACGGCCATTGGAGTTTCTCCCCCCTTATTATTTTAACCTGAGGCCGTAGAGCTCTTGATTTCTTTCTATCAAGGTACTTACCTCTACCTTAAATTTGCGTTGAATTCTCCTGCACTGGAATTCCTCACCGAGTCTTCGGTACAGGACTCAGAATAGCGCTTAACCATAACGGAATTTCCTAGTTCGACGGCACTATCTAAGGTAACCTGTTTTAGAAAGTTCTAGCGAGAGATCACTTTGTTCTGAAAAGAATAACTCAGTTGACATCAGAACTAAATCACTTGATAAGTGATAGGTCAATTTAGGAAAGCATTTATAAATATTTTCTTTCGATGGTAATATGTATGTCAGTGGGTCGTGGCAGTCCAGGGATAGAGATTACTGACCGGAGGGCCCGGGCTTGCTTCCCGGGCAAGCCTCTTTGGGCACCTGCAGCTTCACCCAAGCTATGTGATTTTTCGGGTACCAGAACTTCCTGGGAAATCATGACCGGCACAGGGAAAGGAACTGCCCCCCCCCCTCTACCCTGATGTGCGAATTTCACTCGCCGTATAGGGCTCAGTAGTGGGTAAAATATGCCACTACCTACCAAACCGACCTTCGGGTTGATTACTATGTTTATGGTTGTTTCATGTGTATAGGTGATATATGCGGTATGATTGAAAGTAACTATAAATATGCTATTAGAATATTTCATTGCGATAAAATTGAGATTGATACAAATCCGCATACTCTAATTAAAACTAAATGCATTAAACGAAATACCCCCCTCCTCACTCCCAAACCTTCTTCCTCTCCCTACCCCACCGCCTCATTCCATCGCATTTTCCTTGAAAGGTCCAAGCGCCACACGCTCGCCCCTCTCAATCTTCCCAATCCCCTCGGGTCAGACAGATATCCTTCCGAGGAATGGGGCCAGGAATGTTGGATCTGCATTTCATTCCACTTTTTTTCCCATCAGTGTCCCACTCCAACATCAAACCGGCAATCCACCCGCCCTCCTTCCTCCTCCTCCAGTGGGGAAACCATATTTTCACGATTGTTCAGTCACCTTTGAGTCATTCGTTGCGTTTCTCTCCTTCACCGAATGTCCGAACCTCTTAAAGAGTTGACGGGAGAGGAAAACACCTCTAGCCGTTCCGCAACATTTCCCCTCCCCCAACTCCATCCTCCGTATTCCGGTCCCCGAAAGAAAGCCTATACGAAATCTAGCCTTTAATGTCGCTAACCACATTTGATAGATATAACGAAGCCCTTTCTTCGGAATTCAAGGAGTAAAGGCAGCTATTATATCTCCTCTTTCCTAAAAATACTGAACTCCAGATAATATTACCATTTTAGTTAAATGTTATGTTTATATTTCATAATATTTGACATGATTAGCGAAACATTACACTTACCAATTGTTTCATTCACTGTATTTACTACATACATTTTTGTAGCCATTCAGCTTTACTCAAGTATTTGGGAAAAAAAGGAAAGAAACATTTTGACGGCCTCATTTGTAGCATTTAAGGGGAGGAATCAGACTAGAAGACCTCCCAAAAAAAGTATTAATTCCCATCCTACAAAAGGTAAAACGCAGCATTATGGAAGGGTTAGAGGACAATAAGTTTGACATCGTACGCTGCTAACGTAACACTTGAAGTCCATTAACAGAACCATTGGGAAAAAGGAAAATGATTACTTTGGGGAAGATTAGTTTGACCTTAGAAAGGGTAAGAGTAAGCGTGATACGGTGAGTAATGAAATCACTCAAATTAAAATGCATTGAGTACAAGCATAAGCAATCGCATTTGTTTGCTTTTTTGAATATCGAGTGTACTAGAGTAAATTAGGTAGAATTAATGACGCATTTGCAGAAGATGGGAGTAAACTGGAGGGATAGGCAACCTATCCGGAACATGTCTCCGACTACAGAGGTTCGGGTAACGAACATCAAGTACGGTTGGGAGGTATTAGGCAGCAGGATAAAGCATGATTGTCCAATAGAGTCGGTGATGTTTAACGCATACGTGGAGAAAATTTTAAGAGACGCATGGAAATGCCAAGGATGAAAGGAAGGGTGGAAGAAATGAAAGTTGGTGGAGAATTTATCAAATCAGATTTGCGAATGGTCAAGCTTCAATTACTCAATAAGCCGAGGGATGGCAATTATTGCTGAGTGCATTACAGAATCAATGCAATAGGTTTACGATGACGGCTTTGGGAGAAAATAATGACGATAATAAGGTTCTCTCAAAATAGGGCGATTAAGATATACATTGCAGTTGGAGGCAAAAACTACAGCAGGTAAGGCAGTTCGCCTATTTAGGAGGTGTTTTAGCAATAGGGTAAGTAAAGGGGCAAGTATAATTTAAGAATAAATGAGTTAGGTAAAGAAACTTTTACAAAAAGGAGGAAGTTGATGACAGGGACTACAAATACAGATCTAAACGGAAGACTAGTGAAAACTTTAATATGGAATATAGTATTGTACGGTGAAAAAACTTGTTCGTTGACGCAAAAGGATAGTAGTAGATTGGAGGCTAGTGAGATGTGTGCATAAAGGAGGATGGATAAAAAGAAATGAACAAAGAGGAAAACATACTAAGAAGTTCTAGGCATGGCGGTGGGGAGAGAATGTAATTGGAATAAATTCATATTCGACAAGAAACATGAATACAGGGCACATTGGATGGAAATGGACTGTTGAAGACTGAGGTAAAGAGTGGAATATTGGGTAAATGCTGTCGATACGAGAAAATAACGCGCATGTTGGAGAGTATGACGGGAGGCTCAAAGCATGTGGATTTGAAGATTACTTATTGGAATGCAAGTTTTAGAGTATTTACTCTGCCACATGTTGGAAGGAGCTTAGAAATGTAGCATAAGCTTAGGTTTTTGATCTATCAATAGCTTATCCGGAACAGTATATTACTCTCAATAACAAGGAAACATAGTAAGTTTATTCTATTTCTATGTGCCATTAACTGTATTTTAAAATTTTGGACGACTAATAGGGTATAGTTCTCACTAGACTACCAATGCATCCCTTTAAAACACACTATTTGACCGCAGTCCAGCCTTAATGATAGAATATTGACAAGCATTAATAGGTGTGCCATATAGGTACATATGATATGATATGACGAATGATTGCACAGGCCAACAGTGGTTTTGGTGCCGGAGCTTTTAATGTTGATTTAAAGAACAATTGGGGTGCTGAATCCAATTATGACACTAGTTTTTTCCTATCAGCTATAGTTTTCAAGATATAGATATGTTGTTACTTACGTAAAAAAATCTTCTACATGATGATATGGGAATATTATATTAATAATTACCATCGACAATTGTCGATCGTTCTAATGTGGTGACTGATGGACAAAATGGCGATCCATAATATCGAAAATATTGGCTATTGCAATAAAATTCCTATGCCTAAATCATGCATCTAATTCCATTTCAGTATTTTGTTCAGTACCTAATGGCTACACATAACACTACTTGGAAAATAAAAATGGTGATTGAATTTATAACACCTCAACCAAGAGAATCAATACGTTCAGATTTCCGGAGAATAAATAATTAAGATTATCTCAGGTTTTGCTTGGTGGAAGTATTTCATACTAGGCGTAAATGAGGAAAGACTAATTTTGCAGATGCGATTAGAATTTTTATTTTACACGACCATGGTCTCTTTGCAAGGCAACATCATCAGGCGGCATTCTTCACCCAGCTTCACCCAAACTGTGCGTTTCGGAGATAAGATCTTCCTGGGAAACCATACACGGCACACGGAAAGGAGCTTACTCCCATACCCTCATATGTGAATTTCATTCATAGTAGGAGTTTGTAGGTTGTAAGCCTAAAACCCCTCTCCTGTCAAATCATCTTTCGAGCTGTTTATTGTGGTTGTAGAAATTAAAAGAGGAATGGTGAGATCCAAAATGCATTGGGATAATCGGAAATTCCACTTTTGGTATATTCGGTATATTTATACAGCTTGATGTAGTTTTTAAAGTATCATCAAGAGAAAGATAAATATTTTGGTACATTAAGGTGCATATGTATTGCACGTGAAGGTCATAGAAACTTATTAGACACTTAGAAATGGCTTATCAATTTTTTACCGATAAAGATAACAAATGTATACCATCCATTTTCGGATCTATGGGAGGTAGTCATAACTTATGAACATCAACTTAGTTAAACAGAAAAGATTATATCGGGCCACAAATTACGCCAAAACAATATATACTGGAAGGTTTGTTGTCTCCGACGTAACTTTATGGAATTTACATAACATATTGAAATTAAATAAAATTATGGACTGTGTAATTCCATACTCTGTAATTCCACACACAAATGTGTGGCATTACAAAGTCAATAATTTCATTTCATTTCAATATATACTGGAAGGTATCCAAAGTTTTTATATAGGACATTAATTTATTTAGGAAGTAGAATATTTACCATTATAAGAATAATGAAAAGTCTCGATGAACAAAAGTTACTTAATACTAAATCTCATGATTAAAATTTCCGGACTAGTTCCCTAGTGATCCATACTTTCCAGACTATAGGGAAGCGGAAACTGAGTAAAATAAAATTGTCAAAAGGAAAAATAGGAGAATTGTTCAACAGTGACGTTAAATTATATCGTATAGGTAATACAATAAATTATTAATATGCATTTTGACATCAGATGGTAATCTCTTTAAATGTAACTCCATTTTCCAATTATCAAGCAACGATAATTTAATATCACTTATTATCGTTTGCCCTTGGTGTATTCACTTACTTCTGTGCGGACAGGATGATCTTTTTATGATTTCTTCAAAATTTGATACAAATGATTAGCACTATTTGTCCTCAGAGAAGCGATGTTAGAGCATACCTCTAAATAAAACCAGTGTAAATATGCATACGATTCGGACCTTACACGATGAAGCTTTTTCCTGAGGTCCAAATTACTGCCTCGGGGTGGATTGGGATAAAATCTTCTCGTAATTGAAGTGGGCGTTATATAATATCAAATTGGATCGTATATAACCACACACCTCTACGTTCATGCCACCGCATCCGAGAAAACACGTCCATGAAAGCCCCAAGTTGTTCCGGTGTTCTAAATGTGTCGAGTCTATTTCCCCGCATCGATTGCAGAGAGAGCTCAAGAATGCGGAGACTTCAACAGCCGAGGGGGGGAATCCGGCCGCGGGAGTGTGATACCCAAAGCGCGCACCGATTTATCCGCGGAAGAGCGTCGCAGTGACTCTCGACCGTCAGAATTTTTTCCAGGCACGAGGAGGAATTCTGCTTGACGAGGAATTTTATTGATTTGCATATCATTTTGGCTTTGGAAGTGAATCAGTGCCAGTCGCACCTTGCACAAATAAAGGCTTAATATAAGGACAAGGGGGGAGTAAAAAAAAAGATATCCCAGACAACACCGCGGGAGAATCAAGCTCTCCATTCCGGTGGTGTTACTTTCTTCCGATCTGCCCATACTGATCAATTAGTTGCATCGAAAACCCAGGCGGCATTCCGAAGTCCTTAAGAAAAGTTATCTTCTTATCCGGAGGGATCGCATTCCTGAATTCACGGATGACTTTCAAAACTTGCTTTTTTCCTATAAGTTTTTGTGAGAATCCCTTTCAATCCTTGACTCTCTAATCAACTTTTATTTTTATCAATCTTTTAATCAATAATCCACACTTCATTTGATAGTAGTTAAGGTAGACCCATCTTTCAGACCTGGGAAAGGAAATAGCTTCGGAGTTAATGTCACATGTCGTACTAGAGAGTTGAAGGCACCTGAAACAATGAAATTTTTTTATGATTAAATTTTTATTTTTTTTATTTTAATATGACCAGGTGAGAAAATGGACGCGTTGAATGAGTGAAGCGTTGTGATGTACTGGCAAATGCGCGACTCAATACGCAGTCATACAATGCAATGCATAATGGTAGAAGTCCTAATTTTTAAATGAAACCCATTTTGTTTCTTGGCTTCTTCTTCCTCGGTGAGACAAAAAAAAAGAATTCAGGGGAGGAGTCCAGAAATGGAAGTCGAAGGCCAATAACAGTTTTGCACACTGACGCTGGCGAGGAAACCAAAACGAT
Source organism: Hetaerina titia (assembly GCA_037158775.1). Classification (NCBI taxonomy): domain Eukaryota; kingdom Metazoa; phylum Arthropoda; class Insecta; order Odonata; family Calopterygidae; genus Hetaerina; species Hetaerina titia. The sequence goes on from CM073769.1 coordinate 65,162,433, forward strand.
TTCTTCATATCCACTCTAGCGATCAAATATTTCACTGAAATGCCTCGAGAGAGAAGAAATGGACCGGATAAACATCTTCTTCGAGGGAAATAAGAATACTCTGAAGAGGAAGGAATGAAATGAAAGGTTACCCACATCCAATCCTCCCTACAGCGGGCCTCGGTGGTGTGACGGGTTGAGGGGGGGGGGATAGGGAAGAGGGGCAAGTGGGCCGGGGGGAGTGGAGAGACCAGTTTCCATCTCGACGACAGCACATATCGGATGGCTTTTGGTCGAGGAGCAGGGATGTGGGTGGAGGGGAAGAAGAGAAGGGAGAGGGAGGTGAAGGATTTCGGCCCGAGGCTGTATGTAAATATTCGAAGCGGACGGACGCGGGGGGAGGAGGTGAATTTTATTAATAGATAGATAGCGTTGAGGATAGGACACGGGGAAGTAATAGCATCGGAAGTTGGTGGAGGCCCTAAGGATATGCGTCCAGGGAGATTCCGTATTTAAGGATGCTCCATGAGGTGGCTCAGGATACCCGAGGCTTATTTAATTTCGTCGGTTCCAATTTCTGAGATCTTTTTGGATTCATAAACCAAGGATCTCTTTTTGTCAAACCCCTATCAAACGTTCGTGGGGAAGTAAAAGGGATTTGGATTAATATCTATGTCATAGATTTTTTATGTTGAAGACAGCAGTGAAGAGCATTGAAGTAGTCCAAGAGAGTGATGCCAACTGAGCAGAAAAAATCGTTCTCTCTGGAGGTGTCGAAATCAAAAGTTAAGTAATTATGGTAAATCCGAAGAAATTTATATTCAAACTTCATACTCGACGCAATGTCTCAAACGAAGAGATCCCACTTTATTGCTGGTCATTCTCCATGTATATATCATAAGAAACATACAGTCTCTCTCTTAAAATAATTTGAAGGCATGTTTTAAGCATATCGTACATCGAAGAAATATAATGAAACATTTCTAGTAGTTGGTTAGTAGCACAAGATTGGCGATGGGAGTAATTTCATACTTTTCATAATTAATTTGAGTTTGAGCATCTTACCATCACTTTTTAACGAGGTAAAGTGTAAACCATTGATCGACGAGCGCAATAAAAAAAGAATAAAAGATTTAAAAACAAATGAAAGAATTTTAAATAGAGCGTTACCAATTTTCCAACCTTTTAATTATTAATTGCGAAATTATTTTACATACGAAGGGTTGACTCATTGGAGGGGTGTCTTTAAACGAGAAATTAAATCGTGGGTTCCAGATTGTATTACAAAGTATAAGAATACTTTTCAAATTTACTTAAATAATGTCAATATGAGGTTAGACGCTACACGTTATGCATAAAAAAATTATAAAAAACTATGCTTGACCGCAAAGATTCCGGTCAAGTTACATTTTTAAGAGACTGTAGCAAAAACGTGTACAATAATATGCAGTTCATTTTTAGTTATCATTTTTAATTTTAAAGTTTTTATGATACCTCTCTTAATTACCGGTATATCTTACATTTAAAATAATTTTCCAATAATTCAAATTCATTTGTTTTCAAACATGATATTTCGATCTTATCCATTACTGTGGGATCGCAAAGTTCATTTAATGATTATAGATGGCGTAACCAACTTTCAGCGATCATAGCATGCATATATCTCTTTCATAAATGGCTAGCCAAGTGAAAATCAAGTTCCGATAAGGCGTAATACTCAGCGGCTTCACATCATGCTTGCATGAGCATAGTGATATAGTGTTAAGAGCCGAAAAACTCAGATAACGCCCGTTGAAAATGTATAACCCATCTACCAACATAATTTGAAAAAAGTTAAATAACACGAAGAATACCCTCTCCCGATTATTTTCAGCATTAACTCATTGTTAACACTGGGAACCAATGAATATTTATATGATAAATGCTTCACAAAATCGAATCTTTTAGAATTAAATTAATTGACAGTTGTTTTTCCCTTGCCTGAAAACTGTTCAATGGACAATATATTATGATTGCACAGATGTGATTGCTAATACTTGAGACAAACTATCTCTCGAATAGGTTGCGGAGAAAGGTAAACATTGATTACACTTTCACTGAGTAATAATGCGGGTAAACCATACGCCTCCGTAACACGCTAAGGAAAAAACAAGAAACTTCCGTAATTTGCTGCGAGGTTGTGGAAGACTTATTCGATCTCGCTCAAACTTTAGAGGAGCCAGTTAATGCCGAGAGTTTGCACGCTTCCTTTCACTCAGATAACTGATAGTCAAGTTATTCGACCTACATACACGCTTCCATTTTTTTTCAAAAATACCAAAACAAAAACAGCTTTCCGGAAAAACGTAGATGCAGTAGTGAAATACTCCTGCTACCACACTGCCTTCCGCCAGTTATGGAAGTATTACAACATGAACTTGAGAATCAAAACCTTTGTCAAAACATTTCTAAGAGAATCTCGTTATCTTCTTCTCCCCACTACGAAAAGAAAGTACAATTGGTTTGATGGTTAATAACCTTCAACGAAACCTAGCAATCCTATTATAATGCAATAGGAATTCCAGAAAGTATCAGCCTCAACTATCTCTCGAAACTATTCTAACTGAATCAAAGTGCTTAAGTTGTATTTCGTCGTATTATATCATGAAAACTTAAAATTTCAGGTAAGAAATTAGAACTTTCATGATAGGAAAAATTTTGAAATCGACCCAATAAATCGCAATGGAGCGAAATATAATTTAGGCACTCCCCGGGTGGGAAAGTGCTCTCCGAACACACTGGCGATTACTGGAGGCCCGAAATCGCACAAGAAAATACGTATAAGGGCTCCCCTTGGATGATTTATCCTACCGGGAGAGGGGGAACTTCTTCGCGTGATGGAACTCCCGTTTCTTCCCCCGCATTCCCCTCCTCCCCCAACCACTCGATAATTTATTTTTTTCCTTCGCCTCCCTCTTTATCTCCTCTCTCCTACCCCACGTTCGAAAATAAACTGCGGAACTAGAATGAGGAAATCCGATCCGTGGGTGGACTGGCAATGCAAGTGGAGCGCCGGAAAAAGAGTCGAGATTGCCTCGAGGCGACCGGAAACGGCAGCGGATCCAAAACGGCGCCACGGGACAGGTTCTCCACTCCCCTCCCAACCCCCACCCACGGTTCCATCCATCCTCCAACCCCGTTTTCGCTCCCGGGGCCCGATCAGGAGAGTGGTCAATCTTGCGCTCACTCCGTGCGTGTACGTGGGCACCTCGAGCACAGCTTCTGAGGGCGAACCCGTGCGACCTTGTCAAATCTTTACCCTCACAACTTGTTCCTCCGCCTTTCATTTTTTAGCCGGAATTTTCATTCCGGCTAACCATTGCCTCTCCTTAGAATTCTGATCAGCAACGCAAATTCGCCCCTAACATTGGCTAGTCTATGCCTATTTCATTCAATGTTTTTCATTGAATTTCTACATGAATGTCTCTGAAATACATACTAGATATGTTTTGATGCATTTCTTGATGTGAAAAAGCCCTCATGCGTAACTTATTTATCCAAATGTTAGAAATATTTTTACATTCTTGGAGGACTACATCTTTGGAATTAAATCTATGCATCCTAAAAATACTTTGAATTGCCACTTTCCCGTTAACACATGTCACAATCTATCGCATACACGTTCCTTTATTATAGCGCAGCTACTTAAGCCGTCTTCTCATCCCTTACCTCCGCTAAGTGGACGTTACCTCGCAGGGGTTTATTCTTGCTACAACGGGCCTGTGGAGCTTCCATGAATCAAAATTTTCTAAAAATGTAAACCTTCAATTACGATATTTTATTAGAATCATTGAATTGGCATATACTTTTCGTACCTTACATTTTAAGTCGAGAATAAAAGGAATACAGAATAAGAAAGCCTAAAGCTTAAACTTCTGCAGAATATCGTCGTGAATTTATCTCTCTCTCCCTGCGTTTCCCACCCGAAGAACAACACCCATTAGTTGAGCGACCCTTCATCCCCCCTTTACCCATCTGAAGGGATCGAGGTGAGCGGGAGGAAAACCTCTCGGGTGAGAAAGGAGCAGAGAGTGGTTGTGGGCGTGGACCCGGGTTCGAAACTGGGTGGGAAGAGAAAGACGGAGGGAAGTGGGGGGAGAGAGGAAGAGAAATTTCACCCTTCCCCCCCCTCCGACCAGCACCAACCACTCTTTCTTGCCCTCCCTGTTCCCGCATTCCCCACTCCTCATCATCCCCCACCGTTATACCGTTATGTTGAGTAGGCGTCGGGGAAATCCTCTCCTCCCTCGAACGGATCCGCTACTTTTTTTATCTCAACCACGTAACTTTCGATTGAATAGGTTTGGGGTTTATCTTTTCCCACAGAGGTTGCACAAGTTAAATTAATGTTTGCCAGGAGTAATGCATGCTATGGAAATAATGCATGCAATAGAGTTCCGGGAGGCAAACTTCCGGGGTGTCTATTCCAATGAAATGGCACATGAATGCAGGCCATATGCGTATGTAAGTCGGAACCGATATAATATGATGAATCATCAGTTTGTTAGTGATGAGAAAGGTATGCTAATAGTTTATCGATTAACGACCCGCTATACTGACAGCATACAATTTCATGTTGAAAAATTTATTTTGAAATAATTAATGTTTATTCTTGAAACCTTTAACTCTACTAAGAAACATAATTTTCCAAAAATCAATACATGGCGAAACTTTTGTTAAAACTGTGCTGTGCTGGCAATCTCACTTTTCATACCGTCGTGAGTGTCAATCAAAGTTTTAATATTTAAGCAATATTGCGACAAATTAATTTAACACGAAATGATAAATCCAAGGCAAGTTTATTGTAACACTTGGGACTTGTGTGCCACCTGACATTTGTCTATTTGCACATGTAAATTTTAATAATAATAATAATAATAATAAATGACATACTGATATTTTTTATATCAAGTTTCAAATTAATACCACGATTGGTACTGATATATCGATACTGGCTATATCTTCATTAAATCTTAAGATGCAATAGATACAGTGTGTTTTCCACATTATAAATATAATCACCAAAATATAATATAATCACCAAAATATAATATAATCACCAAAATATAATATAATCACCAAAATATAAGAAAATCACCAAAACACGTATCACTTTGTAATAAAAATGAGCATTTGAAAGGAATTATCATAAAAATCGTCCAAAATAGTTGAAAAGGCATACATTTTAATGTTATTATAAGATAGCATTAAGGACGCAAGGTACGCCTTTGAAATTATTTAGTAAAAAATTGAGTAAAGTCAAAAATTTGGAAATTACCTTTTATTTCGCATTGATAATATGATGGCATAATAGTGTATTGTAAAATGAGCATCCTAAAGGACTCCCGAGTGAAATTTGTTTACCACTAAAATATTTTTACGAACAACAAATTTTCTTGCTCCCGTAAAAGAGAGAAAGCACTAATTGACACACTGGCTACAATAAAAATTCACTAAGTTACTACGAATTATGTAAAAATAAAAAAAAAACAATGCCCACTTGAGTCAATTGAAATTACTCACATTAAAATCATGTTGCACCAAGGGCATATAGACTGGGTCAGCAGTATTTTACGTCAACTTACGAAATAGCCAAAACCTTCAATTTTTTTGCTCCTTTAATGCATGTTCTTCACTGGAACTGAACTGGTAGGTTTATACGCTCCGCTTTTGCTTCGCACGCTCTAGTTTTAAGTCCGCATCAATAGTTGGTATCACTAATTTTTTAACAAAATGCTATTTATGCATAGCTTCCTTGCACATATCACAGAAACCACACGTCAAATCACACGAAGTAAAACATGATGAGTAAAAATCCTTGATAAAATACTTTGTACGATAGAAGTTCCCGAATGTGTCTGCCAAAGTGACTGAAATGAACTAATCAAGGAGTAACGTACCCGGCTTTTATAATGTAGTTCGAGGCCTTCGTGGGCTCTTCTTATGGGCTGTCCTTCGCACTCCATCCGTCATCACTTAAGGAAACACCTAAGGTGGAGACAAAAATCCTTGTGGATCGCTTTCCAGGCAGGGGGTGTCGACCACCATTCAACCGTGAAGAGATGGCGCTTTGTTACCTGTACTGCGTGACACATGAAAATCGTACCTTCGCCAAATTGGAATATATTTCCAAATATACTATAGTACGTTTTAACTTTGAAGTAAGTTCGCCAATATTTGAATGGGGAGACAGGATATAAATAATATTAAAATAGTTCATCAGAAAAAATATCTCTACAGGAGTAATACCTTTGGCAATCATTTCTATAGTAATTTAACTACGAGGCCCCACTCAGTCAACAAATATCCTACTCCAAGTGGTTACCTGTTAAATACTGAGAAGACAATACCAGCCCTCATGATTTCTTTTTCAAAGTTTAGCATAATACAGTCCATACATGCGCCACGAGATGTGAAGGAGATCCACTTCACATCTTGCGGAGGACTAAAGGATATACCTGTAAACATAAATGGCTTAAATTAGCGATTTTAAAATCGACCACTTTCGCCATCTCTTTTTTAAATACATATAAATTGATAACATTGATTGTGCTGAGTTAAAATCAATTCTCCAACTTATAGTATAACGAACTTATGAATGTGTGAGATTCTATTTTATGCGTAGATCCAATTATTTCATTAATTAAGTAATGAGAATGATATTGAATTTCACAGCAACATTTGCCATTTAACTATATTGCTTTTTCTAGATGTTCTTGGGGAAACTACGTCACATGGACGCGTAAAATCTATTTAATACATAACTGGCATAAAAAAATATTTAAATCGAGATTATTCCACATAACCACACCATTTGACCCAAAGGTCAGTTTAACAGGTGGAAGGAGTGAGATCAGTTCCTTTCCTTATGCCGCCTTCGGTGTCTGTAGTAACATGAAAATCACATCGTATTGGTTTGCGTGATGGTGTCAGGATACATCACCCAGATTCCAAACCTAGACTTTTAATCTTTAATCAAACACTCTAGCCGCTATTCTGGCATGCTATCATCCTCTATGATTTACGACGGACTTCCTTCGATTCAGTCATTGTGGGTCTAAAACCCTGGCCGGACGAGCGAATATCCGGTTGATACGAAAACGCATTCAAAACATGATGTCAAGGTTAAAGAACTTGAATAATAATATTTACTACAAGTGAGAACATTTTTAAATGATAAAAAAGGAGCATGACGAAAAAGAAACTTTTCAATATAATATGCGTACACTCCTTGTCTGTCAAATTTTTGTGCTAATTTGAAGTCCTAGTTTCCTCCGTCCACATAATAACCAAATTTCATTTTAAACTAGTGCTCCAAGCCTTTGAGGAGTAGTTGAACCCATAGTTTATACTTGCTTGATTCATGTGCCTTAACAAGGAAACATACTTGTACCTTTTTCGCCACTACATTTCCCCAAATATTTTTTTTCAAGAGCCCATGAACCATAATGAGTTAAATGTATATTAATTATGCACGAATATTTTATAACTGATCCTCTCTAAAAATCCGAGATCGAACGAGAGGACATGTAAGGAATTTTGAAAGGCATACTTTCGATTCGGAAGAAAGTATGTGAAGGAACTGAATTTCAATAATAATTTTCGGCGAATGTCTTTTCATTGAAGACAGTGAATAGTATCTCAGTTGGAGGGTTGAAAGCCAATTCATAGACTTTTGGACTCCAGGCAATGTACTCCGGTGGCAGCCGATCGCATACTACCCGGAAACGAAGAGACACCTCAAATGATTTGTCCCTATCTACAGTATTCAAATTCCTCTACAGAACCAAGTGTCGTTTCCCAGTTCGACGATTTCGGATGATTCTTCACATGTTAGTTCAAATGATGCCCATTTCTAGTCGAAATGGGAAAGCGACTTCGGTCCATTGTCCTTTTCGCCGTTGCGTAACGTTACGTCCGCCAAGAAGAGTTTCTCCTGGTTTTCTATGCTCCCGATTGCCGGCTAGTGAGGCACGCACCCCAGGCACGAAAGCCCTGTCACTTCGTCCTCCAGCGACTCCCTCTCCAACAACAAACCCGAGCACGCTGACAACATTCACCTTTCTCCCGCGTGCTGGAGGGGGTGAAGGACGAAGGGGTGATGTGGGAGTAAAAGACAGTGAGGGGAAAAACGGAAACTAGGGGCGGGGCGTGTGTTGGTCGGTGTAGTGACATCACCGCCGCCATCATCCGCGCCCAGTCTCGGGAAAAGATCGCAGGAGGATTGTCGGGACACCCGGGGGTGGCGACAGAGTTCCACGCTCTAGCGCCTCCTCCTGCATCCTCCCACCACTTCGACTTCTCCGGTGAGTTCGGCGGAAATGTCTGGGTGGGATCATTTTGTGTGCCGTCGTCCAATTTTATTTTTAGGCAATTTCACACATCGAAAAACTTCTGCTGGTTACGCTTTGCCGATCTCGTAGCGTATGTTCGCCTATCTCTTTGAAAACAAACCAGATGGAAACAGCCTTGGTAAACTCGATGTTTGCATTTCTTGGCATTAATTTCATCGTTCGGTTTCGAGTAGAAACATTCATCGCTTCAATACACCCAAAAAAAACGATATTGTGAAAGGTGCTAATTACTGATAAAATATCAAATACGTTCTTGAGTCAAAATAATTCCATTCGAAAAAGAAAAAAAAAGCATAGTGGTCGATTTTTCGGCTCGTGTTACTTGACGTTAACTTTACGGTATGAATATAAGGCATTAGTTAGAAAAGTCAAGATGTTGCAGAAAATAAATACTGGACATTTAAATAAAATATGTAAAAATATATTTTATCATCGATGAGTTATAAAATTCGCATTCACTCAGTGATTTTAACGAAACACTCATATCGTAATTTAAATGCAATTCAACGCGTAAAATTAGCATAAATATATCCCGCATTGAAATAAACAATTCGATTCTTCAGTTACTGTTTATGTCATCTTTGTTCTTCCACCGCTAATCCCCCCCCGATGTATGTGGCCGTATCGAAGGTGGAAATATAAATCGAGCCTTCCTACTCTCCTCTCTCCTTCCCTTTCTTTCCACCTTTTCTCCCGCTCGCCGTCATTCGACAGTAGAAGACCGCCAAAGACGCAGGGCGGATGGGAGAGGATGAAATTTTCTCTCCCGCGGGTCGGTGAAAATGTAGGGCGACTCCAGGCCTGATTGGGTGAAAAGTGGGTTACGGTTAGAGAAGGGCTGAAATCACACGGGTGGGGAGGAATGGAGAAGAAGGGAAAGGTGTTTGTGTGTGTGTGTGTGTGTGAGATAGAGAGAGGAAGAAAAATTTATGCTTTGTAATGTGGTGAGAGGGCTACAACATTTTAAGCCCGTTTGGAGGCCATTGATCAGAATCTTTTTCTTTTTTCCTTATGGACGAGAGGAAATAAATTCGATTACGCCCCAAGGACTGAACGTTTCCTTGTGTTCCCTCCGACCGAGGATCTTGAATCCCGCTGCGGAATTACGCGCGGATTGCCCGAAGATATTTTTGTGTTTCGGTACCTGCTGCTATCTGATCAAATCCGTGACATGCCACACAAAGGTATCCATGGGATGCGGAACTGTATAGTTTAGAAGCATGGGTATTTAGAGGAGCACATCATGGAAGACTAGGAGGTATCTGAATCATGATGCTGGAGACGACTGTTGAAAATCAAACAGAAAGACAAAGGGAGACACGAGGTTGATAGACGGGAGAAAGTACTCCGGCACACCATACGGAAAATAATGAGCTGGGAGTTTATTCACTAAGTGTCTCACGGAACAGTTTTTCTTTTCGACCTGTAGTTATCGAATTTATGTTCCTTGACTCAAGATCGATAGGTTACTCAATTTTATTGACATTCTGTCTGGTGTTTCACTCGAAGCGGTCATCTAATTTGCTGATTTAGTGTAGCATTGTCTATCCTTCCTGTCATATTACACGTTTCGTTTATGCATTCCATAATTATTTTAAGACCTTCTCTCAAAAATATAGTGTAGTAACCCAATCTAATAACTGGTTAAATTTTGGCATTACATATTGTGCAAAGCTAACAGTTAACTTTCTCTTTCCAGGAAGCCCTGACTACAGCTAACCCTTCTCCCGCCCCAACAATTGTAACATCGTTGTTGTCTATGAAAGCCTGGATCATTTGAAAATACTAAGAATACAGAGTGATAATTTATAGTTTATTACAATTCTCGAGAAAATTATTAGCCATAAGCAATCGAAAAGCTTACTAATAATACTCTGCCAGTACCACTTTATGCGTTAATCCATTCACTGAAAATGTTTTCTTTACAAGTAGTTGATCATAGCTTACTTTTGCTTTTCAATGGCTATCGGAAACTCGTCTGTCAGACTTAATATTTTTTTAAAGTAAAAAAGTGAACACGGACCAACGGCAAAGTCACATTTTTAACGGTTCCAACGCAATTTCAATTTTCAACTGAGATTTTATTTGAACGATTAATTTCGGTACGTTGCATGATTTTCAAGTTCCTCTACAGTTTCATAGTTCATAGAAATTATTCGTCGAAATCAAACATTATTGAAAATGTTCATATGTGTTTCTATCGCCATGTAGCGATTCCTTCACAACCTACTATATATCTGCTGTCGTATCATGCCTCAAGTGTGTTTATCCAAAAGTAACTCACATTGCACCCTAGAATGGCTACAAATTAATTTATGTCGGTTATCTACATGACAATTTCTTAAAAAAAAAACAATAAAATCGCATTTTTCTGCAAACGGAACAAACTAGTGGAGTGGCATACCTATAAAATATACTTTTTAAACATCGTTAAGACATACAGTACGCGTCAGTGCAACTACATTATCAGCATTAAATTAAAACATCTACGTTCATTTCTATGTGCTTCTAAATTCACGTTTAGACCAAATAAATTATAAAAGTAATTCGCTCACTGGAGTTGTGAAATTTATCACTAAAACGCACACACAAACAAGTCCTAATTTTCCTCATGTTCTCGAGTGTTTATTTTTTTTTAAAGGGCGGAAAAATGAAGCGATTATTAAATGGCAGCCTGCGAAAGAATTTAGCACGAGCCGTTCATACCGGTCCTCTGGGCGTTTCCAGACTGTCTCCAACACAGAACAAAAATAAAATCGAGTGCTTACCCCTTCCCCTCTCTCTCTCTCTTCGTGTATGTTGGATAACCACCCTCTGCTTGGAGAGGGCGACGGAGTTTTGAAAATTAAAGCTTCATCTCAACAATAAAAAATAAAGCCGTGTTTTGTCTTCCGCAATTTTTCCATTTAATTTTAGGCAATTGATGAATTCCATCAGGATTCGTGCACAAACCTTCAAAGTGAAATTTCCGACAGTATTTATTGTCTGAAAGGAGCGTAGAGATATGATGATACACATCGTTTTATTGTGTATGGGTAATTAGTCGCTGTTTCTCAATGCCTCAAATTATAAACGTCGTAGGTTACTTGCATTTATATATTATTAATTTGCCACTCAGAGAAGTCGTGGATTTCGTGTTTTTTTTATTTACCTCCAGGAGAGAATCACGGAACAAATTCTCAATCTCCGGCACCAGTTTAATTTGTGCTTCCTCCTTTCACGACGCAAGCCAATGGATGAATCCAAAATTCTTCTACGCCTCAATTCCACGAAATATTCTCGCAATATTTCATGTTCCTCTATCTCCAGGATTTTTTTTGGACGTCCTTACGGAATAAATTAAGGTTGAGTCAGGTCCAGGTAAAGCTTATCGCCGAGGTTTTTCGTGGAAAGTTTATTGACAACCATTAACCTCAATAGGACCACGCTCGCTTTCCGTCCAAGATATTCCGGCTCCACTCTTACTCCGCACACGAACCCAAGTCGAGATCCGTCCCTGCAAGTTCCAAGCGACTACGAATTCGCCCGCCGCCGTCTTTTCGATCGCCCGATGTCTGTATGCTCCGTGGCAGGGAACTTGCAATTTCGAGAACATAATGAGCCCACATAGGAACTTGATAGTGATCAGCATTCCAGCGAAGTCTTCTTTGCGGGCGTCGCTTGCGAAATATGTTACGTTGCTCGCGCTTTGCAAGACCCAGGGAACATGTGAAGAGACTGTAGAACGAATGTGTGTGGAAGTGAGCGAAGGGAGAGAACAAGACAAGTCTTTTTCTGCCGAAGCCGATGCAATATTACTGCTGAATGAAGTAATTTAGCCGCGGATAAAAAGTGAAGACAATCTCTGACATTGCTTCCCTTGTCAAATTATACTCCACAAGCAATTATATCCCATTCATCGGCGTTTCACCAACTGAAGCTGAGAACTTTCCATCGACCATAAGTTATTTTACTCAGTTGTATTCAATGTAGCAAGTAAAATAAATTGAGGTCGGCATGCTAAAACTGTGTTATTTTAAAACTTCTTTCGGATTTGATGAAATCTTCTGTTTCAAGGATTGACAATAGCCAAACTTTTCATTGCCTTTCCTTATATCACCGAAATCTTTACGGTGTTTTTATGTAAAAATCTACCTTTACAAGCTACAAACTGTCAATATAATATATCAAATGAACGGAAAACATTGCATAGTATAGTATTCTAAGATTAAAACATTTAATTCTACCGTTGTGAGATTTGGAGGTTTTGGACAAGTTTACTTAGCGAATTTTAGAAACGACGCTTATGCTTTTTCGGGGACGTTGCTGATCACCTGTACGGTTCTTTGTGTACGATGTCTTGATTGTTCCAGATTTTGATAAACGCCGTGTATTACAAAAGTTCTCTCTTTATTGAGTGCGGTTCGTTTTCCGAAATACTTACGCTTTTCAGTGTGTCTGAGAATGCGTAACCTCTTACCGTAACTTCATGACCTCCGCAAGAACGAAATTATTCTCTTTGACATATAGCGAGTACTCTTGGGCCTTCATGGGTTGCCCTTAAGCCCTGACAACTCATTCTTTGCTTTTACTCTAAGATGTAAAGGCGAAGTTTGAATTTGGGAAAACAACTGAAATATCGGAAGACCAATGTGGAATCCTTTGAAGGAAGTTAACTTCGCGATTACCATGGGTCCAACTTTCACTTTTTGAAACTAACTACATATTTGCTTATAAATATGTAATATCTCAATATTGCATGGTGTCATAAAACATTAGAGAGTATAAGAAAAATGAATAAATAATGTTTCATCGTGACATGCCAACGCTGTGAAATTCAATCATAAACGCAAGCTAATAAATACAAAGCTAAAATTTTCATCGATTAAACTTTATAATATGTATTATACTATCGCCATAAATTAATTTATGTACGTTACCCGACGGCGTATATAGGGTTCGCCCGATGGCCGCCCCACCCCTACTCAAAACTATTCTCAGAAATGATATACTTTCTTCCCACAGATGAATATCCGTTTATCGTTTCCACGTGATAGGCACAGGCAAATCACACTGAATGGTACACATATGCGAGTATTAGGGAAAAATGTTTTGGTGAAGTACTTCGAAAGCAACTTAAAGTGAAATGTAATCAACGCTAGCCTACCGCTTCAATGGCAATGCACACCCCGTTCTTCTCCCATTCGTTACATATGATTCAGCGACGAGGAAATTATTTGTTTAAATGATGAAAATCCCTCTTTCGAACAAATTGAATGGATAAATCGAGGTTACGAAGAAAATAGTTATAAATAACAGATAAAGCCCACATGTTCCCGTGCTACTCGCTTAAAACCCCTAATAGGCAGGAGAGAGTCATCAGAAAATGGACCACTACCCGGCAAAATTTCTTCCTACGCCACTAAGTGGTGACCATCTCGTAGGAAACATTCTCTTTTAAGAAGAGGTCTCCTTATTACCGTTCTACCTTCACGACTCTTTGCTCGACCAGCTCTAACGTACGGTTTTTTTTTAGAAAGGTTGATGTTTGAAAACAAACTTTAGGTATATTTTGAGTCAACTGTAACTGGCTGAGTTTCTTTAAAATTTTCTTGTCTCCAAAACCCATTTTTCTTTCTTGAAAGATGTCCTGGTACAAGAAACAAGATCACTAAGCAAGCAAACAGAGAAACTCTTCATTGTCGAAGTCGACTGAAATTGCTGACCTCATTCTTCCTTTCAATGAACATCACTTTTCAGCCGTACTTATTCGCAGTCAGAGGCTGTGAGTGGATCTGAGAATTATCACCTGAGTGCTTGCCTTAATTAGAGAGTGGCCTTCCGGCAACCTAAAGGCTTGAACTGAGGCACGATGAAAGAATTTGGGGTTTCTGTCATATTTTTCTTTGGTACTACTTTTAATATACTCTCCTGAGAGTTAGTCGCCATAAAGCAATAGTTTCATCCATATGTTTTTCGAATTTCATGCAAAATTAAACCGTATCACGGGCGAATGAAATATTCTAAATTAAAATCAACAGGTCACAATATTTAATACTGAAGACATTCTTTTCTGAAGCCAACAAATGCTTTGGTTTTTATATTAAATGCTCCGGTTGGAGTATCTCTTCAACATTACAACCTAGACTCAGTTTAAAAATTAAAAATTACATGGTACAACTCATAAATCCTAAATGGGGTTCAAATACACAAACTCCGAGTTATGTGGGATCGTGTTTTTTGCCAATTCATCCGGGAATATTTCATTTTTTCTATATTTTCGAGATAAAAGAGCCCATAATGCATTTTCAAAAGAAAGTACAATTTTATAAATAGCGACAGAATGGGATACAAAGATGAAACTTTAAATATAGCAGACAAGGATATTTTATTGAAGAGCGGATAAATTATTTTTAACTAATTTTCATTTTACATCAAATATACTACCTCTAATCTGAGTGACTCTAATCGAAATTACAATTATCTAATGACTAATAGAGCTGATAGTGGTCATATTTTATTCAATTTTCTATTGCTGCCACAGTGAAAGTCATTATAAGCTATGAATCCCTTGAAGTCCCTAATATTGAAAACCTAATACCACTTTCCCACCATCATACCTATTTACCAAGATGTTCCCATTAGCTACCAAATAATAACCACGCAAATAGCCAATAAAGAACCTATGATTCGTAAGAAGAAATCAATATTAAAAAATCTTATAGAGTCTAAAATGTCTTAAGGCCGCCTTAAATAAATGTGTCGTTGAATTCTCTCCGCTAATTTACAAAATAATTGCCTAAAATATGTTCAAATTTTCAACATTATGAAAAATGTATAATGAACATCAGATAGCAGAGAGGAAATTGGTGCTAAATTGGAGCGACTATTGAATGAAATTATTCTAAGCTTTCTAAGGCTTAGGTTTGCAAATTAATGAATAAAAAATCCAATCGAAGGGGAATCCTTTAAAAAACATTTTCAACGGTTTACCGTTTTTAAAAAGAGAACAGACTCCGAAAGAAAAAATATCCCGTTTCTTGGTTGCCATCTCGGTGATTTAATTTCACGATTGAGTCTTATCCCTGTTCACAGCAGCATCGCTGCGGCAACTCCCTTCCGGGCCCCTCCTTAAACAGGAGCACGGATCATTGCAAGTGGCAGCCAATCACAAGCGCATACTTTCAACGTGGCGACACAATCATTGGTCAAATAGCAGGTATGATTTCGACAACGACGCTGATCGAATGATCTATTCTTCTTTAGGGCGCTCTCGCCACCAAAAGCAAAAGTAATCTTCGTCTATAACAATTAACTCTCCAGCGTTGGTCCCGTGGGTGCCTCCAATGGATATCCGCGGTCCAATTCGCAATCTTTCTCCCCTCCCTTCCGTTCCGAGGTAAAGGCGTGTCCGTCCGCCGGGAGGGGGGCGGGGTGGTGCAATTGAATCGAAGCACGAAGGCTTGGGTGAGGCCTGAGGATCGACGGCGGCGACCATGGGTTCAGTGCCGAAGAACCGTCCTATGTGACTCTGCTCTCGCCGCCGAACATGTGGAGAAGGGGTCGTGTGTATAAATTTCATGCCCTCCCTCTTTCACGCCACATACACACACATACAGGCACACAACCCCCACACTCTTTCTTTCTCTCGCGGTGAAGGACGTTTGGTGAGGGGAGGGAGTAGTATTCGTGCGTGATGGGATGGAAGAGGAAGGGAGATATTATCGCAGCGGTGGCGCTGGAATCCGGACAGAGTCTGCTCGAGGTGGGAGAAATGGGGAAGCGGAGGGAAGTAAAACGGATTGGGGAATGCGGGCGAGTGAGTGGCAATTACTCGGGGAAACTGGAGGGGGGTGGGGTGGGATGGGGTTAATCCTGAGCAATCATCGTGGGCCTTGGCAAAAAAAAAACAAGTGTGGAAACTAAATGGCACCAATAATCAAAACGAATATTGGAGATGGCGAAAATTTAAATCACCCTTTCGGAATGTGGAAGAGGATACCCTATCAACATGCAAACAAGCTGAGAGTATTAAATCGTACCAAAAGTTGTTCTGTTGGGTTAGAGGTAATCATGGCGCCGAAATCTTTTCCTTGCGGTGAGGCAAAAATAATTAATTTCCCTCCGTTGGCAATTTAATCCTATAATGTTCTTTTATAGTAAACTCCTCGAAACATTGTGCCACCAGGCCAGATGGGTGAATTCCATTCGAGCAATAAATAACCTTCTAAGTAGGTCGAAATGAGATCTGACTCAGTCGTTGAGAAGAGAGAAATTTCGAAGGGCCTGATTGCATAGACAGGCATTCCTATCTGAAATTAGACGGAATATCTCATGAATAATCTCGAGGAGTCAAGAGAGAGCATGTACTTCTTTAGTTGATAAAAATTATAACACCTATTCTAGTCAAACTTATAACATTTAGTAAAGACTAAAGATATGATTAAATACACTACTCTTAAATTACTACCGATAGAGTTGATTCAACTGCGCAATAACTTTGCAAGTTATCGAATCATGTGCGATGTTATTAAAATACACCTATTTATTAGGGCATCAAAATGAAGGATCTCAGGTTTTCCCGGCGTATGATATTCAAGAAGTTTTCTCGGGTTTCCCACCGGGTCAGGTTGATGAAGTGCACCGACGTTTCGAAGGCTGACTCTGCCATCGCCTTCAGGGCGGACCGCCACCCAGCAAACGATAGTAGAGTCAGCCTTCGAAACGTCGGTGCACTGCAACCTGACCCGGTGGGAAACCCGAGAAAACTTCTTGAAGGGCATCATAATATTTAAGCAGATCATCGCGATCACGTGTAGAAAGAAATCCTTTATGAGCAATATTTCGAAGGACAAATTCGGATGTTTTACATGCGATCAAATCCATATGGGTTCAATTACGCTCACTGTAGGATGACCAAGAATTAAAAAAAAACCAATGCCTACATTTGAAAATCTGCCCAGAGATACAACACCCCTCGAAGCATTTATATAGGAGAAGGTTCCAGAAGGGATGGCCGTAGAAAGCAGTTCAAAGAAAGTTCCAACCGCCAGAAGCGGAGTTGAAGGGAGGCGGGAGGGTGGGTTTAGAGGGGGTAGAAAGGACGGGTGCGGGAGAGGAAGGAAGATTCCCCGAGTGGAAAGAATCGTGGCGCCCATCTGATCGCTCTAGCCCTGAGCGTCGTTAGTTACGTAATCTGACTCTTTCTCTGCGTTTCACTTCACTTTACAACCTCACGCAATTACGAAATGGGGGGTTTGTGCTCATGAAAAAGGATAACGGCTAGAAATTTTACTGGAGGGCCAATCCTATTGCCAGCATTGAAGAAGATCTTTTGAAACAAGGTCTGGACAGTAAAAATTTTTAAAATAATTCGGATCGTAGCAAGCGGTCAGCATCAGAAATCGACATGTCATATGCATATTCCATCGTGAAATTTCTTCTTTGAAAATAAAATGTCACGCTTTGTAATTCTGTCAAAAACGGATCAAAAAATTCAAAAAATAAAAACATAAAATCCAAGAATTTTCATACTCTTTGTTGAATATGCTAGTTGTAAACTAAGCTTCGACCATTAAAATATAACAAATAGTTACAAGTTTGTTCTTAATATTTGTATGAGATAGGATTGTGGCCGTTGTGTTCGCCAACTGGACTCAAATATTTATAGAATTGAAACGAAGAAGAAAGGGATTCAACCAAATGGGCCCGAAGTCACTTAATAATCCATTTAAATCAAGACTACATGATATATAATCTAGACAAGAATAACAGTAAACGTTTTCAAAAGAATAGGAAGTAAAATATAGCTTAATAGTTTAACCATATCAGGCGTATTTTCCTTTGAGTGCAAAGAGTGAGGACCGAATGGAGAAATAATAAGAGCTTTAACCATCCCTAAATAACTTTCCACTTACGCCCAATATAAGTAACAAAATTACTATAGCCTCTGGAGGTAGGAGAAAGGGTTATCTAATAAATAATAGGAAAAAATGAAGCTAAGAAAGTTTCATAAATCAACGATAGATAACGAGGAACTTTTCGAAGCATAGTAGAGAATCAGAGCACCGATAAAACATATGGAAAAAAAAAACATAATTCATAAAATGGGAAACAAGGCTGAAGGGAAAGTATCAATGTGCATAACGAAGAGTCATTCGAAGCTATGTTGTTGAAGGCTAGAGGTAGGTAGGCGCACCATAAACATAATTTCGAAAAATTTTCATACTGCACCTTCTCCATCTTTTGCATGTGTTATACAACATACCTTATTATTCCACTACTCCCGGAATGCTCCATGTATCATTCTGTAGGACCTTAAGTAAGATGGATGTTACTCTTCCACAATATTTATAACCTATACCTAAATTTGGGTCGTTTAAATTAATTTTATCTCCCTTTATGCACACTTGGAAGATTTCACAGCTCTGTCATCGCTGTTTTGCTCCATTTCCAAATTAGCTCAACCTTTAAACATAAAAAAACTTATTTTTCAAAAGCTCAATTTGTGACAAAAATAATATCTGCTCGGAAAATATCACTAACAATTTAAGTGAACAATGACATTAAGAAGTCTCTGCCAAAAAATATTGGCAGTGACGTCACTCTGGATTTTCACCCGGCGTTGCCGCTTCTCCTGGACCTCTTTCGTTTTCTCTCACGAGGCCTCGTCGTTGGAATACCATAGCAAAGTTCGAATCGGAAAGTTTGGCATTGAGGCTCTTATCGCGCGCTCTCTTTCTCTCTCTCTCTCTCTCTCTCTCTCTCTCTCTCATTGGAGAAAAGACGTGA
This sequence comes from Hetaerina titia, assembly GCA_037158775.1. NCBI lineage: Eukaryota > Metazoa > Arthropoda > Insecta > Odonata > Calopterygidae > Hetaerina > Hetaerina titia. The sequence continues at coordinate 65,181,575 of CM073769.1, forward strand.
TCATTCAGAATCTTTGACGTCACTCCCAACTTAACGGCCACGGACAATAATTTGTCCAGTGACCGTTTTGAAACAATCGCCTTGACGAGCAAACGAATAATAATGTCGTTGCTGCGCCATTCGGTTTTTTTCGAATAAAAGCATTACCCCTTGTAAAAGCCTTACGCTGCGCCAATGCGGTGGCCTCTGATCACATTCTCTCGGATGGAGAAACCTCAATATTCATCTGGCACAACGTATTTCGCGTGCGCGAACGGAGGAAGGAGGAGTAAGTATCATACTCCATTAGAAAGTACTTCCCGTGCATCACGCGTTTTTCGTTTCTTCCGAAGTAGTCACCATCGGAGCTCGATATCGCGCGACGGACAGGAAGGCGGCGTGAAAATGAGGTGGAGTCGCGCCAGGGGTGCGTGAGGCTGAGTAGGGGAGGGAGACGATGATTCGAGATGGCGAGAGATCTAATTCACAGTGAAGGAAGAAGAAAGTGCGCAATCCGCACTACTCGTGCTCTCATGCGCACACAAAGAAACACGAATTCTCGGGTTCGGCAGGAGAACAGTGCGTTGCGGACTCGACGAACGCAAACACTTCCGAGCGTGGCGATTTTTATTTCACGCGTAAACTTCCTCCCTCACCCCCTCTCTATCTCTCGCTCTCCGACCACGGTCTGTCAACCAGTCATCGAGCTTCTAATGCGCCGGACATTAAATAATCTCTTAGCAACCAAACTTTCTACAACTTGAGGGAACATTTGCACATTAGGAGCAAATCCCTGTGATGCTCCACTTAAGCTGCACACGGCGAAGAAATGGAGTCATCGTCCGAGTTCCCTTCATTCCTAGCGTAATGATTAATTACCTCAATTTGTTCGAATGACAGAAAGCGTTTTGTTGCCAGTTGCATCATTACATTTCCATTCGCTCGTAGCATGAACTTACAATCAAAGCAGTTGTGCGCTTTATTTTTATAAACGGTATGATATTTTTCATAGCCTTGAAGGAAATTGCTGTACGAGTAGATATGTTTCAGTTAAAATCCTTGATCATGTAGAGAAAACTACCTATTTTAGTATTGAGTTATTATATTTGTTAACGAATTAAGTTGAAAATAATACCCGAGAGGCATAAATTAACCTTTAAAAAAGAAAAAAATGAGGATGCCCGATCCACTTGATTCCAATTCGTATAACACCCTTCAGATTAAAGATATCACGATTAACTTGGTGGTGGAAATCAAATCAAATGTCAGCATATAAAATATAAAATGGATTGGTAGTTGATTTTATACAGTATTCTACGAAGGATCGTACTAAAATAAAGAGGCATATTAAAACTCCAATGAAAGCGAAGTTAGAGCCTAACGGTGAATTTTTTCTTCAAGACTAGTGGTAAGGGTCATTAGAATGAGATACATTAGAAGAATTTTTAATGCCTAAAAAAATTCTCTTGGTGTAAACTTATCCTAAAATTCAATCTAGGAGGAGAAAATGCAAAAACTAATTCAAATCCGCTTCATGATTTTTTATTAGACTGACCCGGCTTTTGCCGCGTTGTGAAGAACCCGTGTTTTCTCATTTTATTCGTTATGGATAATATCCACAACATAATGGTTAAAATAATTTTCTCTGTTAATAATCAGTGTACAAATCACTATTGGTATATTAATATAATGAATGAAGTATAAAGTTAAACAAATTAATGCACTCGAGTCCTCGTAGTAGCCGTAGTAGCGTTTTCCATTCCCTTTCAATACCCAGGACATCTAATTTAGATGACCTATTACTTTGAGTAGGTTAAGTAAGAGAAAGAGTGTCTACTTAGGTGCTGGAAATCGATTCATAAAATATATATTTAAGTCGTTATTCATTTTTAGTATATCCAGGATTAGAGAAAAATTAATAGGTGCTGCAGCATAAATTAGACATCAATGGCTTTGGCTTCTTTCCAATTTTTCTCCAAGTCTTCATTTGTAGAGAGAGACAGAGAGAGAAAGATATCCATAAGCATTCCTTGAACAAGTCCTACTATCCAAAGCCGTTACAAAAACTGATGTAACATATGATTACGCCACATCAATTTATGGCTGACAACAGATTAAGAATATCTTCTATTCAAATTTTAATAGATCCACATGGTTTATTTCCGAAATAAGCCTTCCGCTGCGGTGTGGATTTTTTCGTGGCTTAGGAGAATGAGGGATTTTGAGGAATTAGCATAGGATAGAATTCCTGAAAGACACAAAAGAACCCCAGGAGGAAGAGAGAGGACGACCAGTGAGTGGGCAGACCAAAAGGGGGAAGGGAAGAGGAAAGAGGGAGGGAGTGGAATGGGAAGCGGCGTTTTCGTACAGGAATAATCTCCATGGAGCCCAGATGCTCCACTTTTGAGCGAGAGAGTATTTTTCGAGCGTATTATTTGTCAGTCCGCTTTCCCCTTCAGCGCCACGGAGCATTTCCGCGTTCCTGAAATTTTGATGGGATCGCACAAGAGTCGAGATTGTTTGGTTCCTCAAGGCGAGCATCAGGGGTGCACCCGAACGGTCCCCCACCCTCCCCGTCTTCACCCCTCTCCTATCTCGAACAAATCCCTCCGTCCCTCCCCGAGCAAGAAAAAATAACAATGATGATATTGTTAGAATGGCCTATTTCGGGCAAGATTTGCATGTTATCTCATCAATCTACTACGTGTCATAAACGTCCATTATAACACACGCAGGAGTCACGGGACGAATGAAAATAGTTTACAACTATAACCTCACGGGACTTCTGGTTATTGTACGGTGGAGGAAATGTTACGCCTCGTATTTCATCAAATGTGAGCAATTCGGAACGAAAGTTGCTGAAATGTAATAGCGTAGATTATGGAGATGAGGTGGTCAATACATTAATAAGGCGATGTATTCTGGCCATCTAGAGTTTCAATAACGGAATGAAATTTAATCTCCTCAACAAATTTTTAAGGAGTCCTGGGAAAGAAATTAAACTTCCCAGGCTGTTTTGGACATGAAAAGAGTAAAAATATGTAAATAAATAAACCTTGGCTAGATCTCTGGCATGAATGATTTTAGGGCTCGAATTTTTGAACTTTCATTTAGAAATTAATTAATTAGATACAGCACTGCAGATTCTAACATTCAGTTTTATCACCGTTAGTTACCACATAAACTTCAAATCTTGACAATTGACATTAATAATGGGACTTAAAGCCTCAAAATGGCAGTTTGATAAATTAACGTCAACGACCTTAGTATAGACAGATGAAACGTTTAGTTGACTTGAAATGTACCAGAATTAGTTTCAATTTATTTGAAATAAGTTTTAAACTTTTTGCACGGCGGTGAAGAAAACAATGAAAACAAAAATATCATTTCTCATACCTCACATTAAATGTTAAACATTGACTGAAAGTAACATAAATAAATTATTTAAACATGTACCAATACATATTTAGAGTATGAAAATTTCACTTAAAAGTTGATTTGACTTCATTTGGCTTGGTCATTCATAATGAAATCTGCATCTTACTTACTCTCCAGAAGAAAAAGAAACATAAAAATTCATTAACAAAGAACTATTCCGAAAAAACTCGCTCGCAAGTGAACTTTACGTTCACCAAATTCGTAGGAAGCGTTGAAGCTTCGACGACGTTGATTAAAAAGTGAAATGCTTTCCAAGTCCACTTTCTCCGGTGGGATGCAGTCGCGAAAAGCCGCACTTAGAATGGTCGCGAGACCGAGAACCCACGAGCATCGGACCAAAACAGCCTAAACACAAGAGAAGAGACTTCCAACCGCGGAGGAGTGAGAAGCATAAACTTATTTAGAAAAAAAACCACTCTCTTGGAATTTCAGGGAAAGAAATTATAGCGTTTCCCATTCTAATATTTTCAGGGCTATTTTTTTTATTCCCTTCTCTCAATTTAGGCGCCCGGGTTAGAATTTTCCGAGCCATGACGATATTACGGAGATAAAAGGAAAATAGCGCACAATTTTGCTTGTCACAGAGCGGTTTCGAAATAGCGACCATGACTATGGACGTCAAGACTTTCCATCTCAGAACCAGAAAGTGTCTCAAACATATGAATAACAAGATCTTTGCATAACTCTTTTCAAATATGGGAACTAGTGATCTAATGAACGAAATATCTTTACATCTGGGTGCCTAATAATTCAGTATCCCTCCAAAACAAGGTGAGCTTACATTGAGGTAATGAGAAACTGGTCAGAAATTTCACGCCAGAAAATGAAATCTCTGCAACAGCTCAAGTCTTAAGCGGCTCTTAGGCAGGCTGTAAGCTTTTTTCCCAATCAACTTTGAATAAATCTGTGGCATCAAACCTATTCATTCTCGAGCTATTACCTCTTTTATCACGAAGTAAATTATTATCACATGGATCTCTCTGCAAAGGACCTTTATTTTATTTTATCGAGAACTTGAAAAAAGCCGCCCATCTTGTAAATAATCATCATGGACGAGCAAAAGTGGCACACTATTATTGAGAGTCCTGGGTCAGGAATTACTGGTCAGAGGAATTGCAAACTATTAAATAAATACAAATTTCGTATGAATTGACCACTAACGAAGAGGGAATAAGTCCAGCCACGCATTTTATTGGTAGGCGAGACCACGATGAGATGTTAATGGAAAATGTCACCCGTTCAGAGTGATCTAAGAAATCCTTTTGACCACTTTAACACAATTTTTTATCACAACAATAGTTAAAATTCATTTACATAAATTTTTATTGCCTATATTGATGTAGCCATGAATACAATTAGTATAATATTACATTAATGACACGATTGAACATCCCCTGCCAATAACTCTCTTTGTTGGTTTCGGGGTAACACGTATGGATGGAGTTATGGATGTAATTTAGGAATGAAATATGGTGTTTATAAATTTATAAATACAATGTATAAATGGATGTAGGCATGCGAAATACAATTTAATAGAACATTACTAAGCACATACGAGTAGGATAAAAAAAAACATTCTTGTAGACAGATCGCGGTAGTCCAGGGAGTAGAGCTTTGGACTACTGACCGGAGGGCCCGGGTTCGATTTCCTGGCAAGTCCTTCTGGGCACCTGCAGCTCCACCCAAGCTATGAGATTTATTTTTTCGGGTACCAGATCTTCCTGGGAAACCATAACCGGCACAGGGAAAGGAACTGGCCACCCTACACTGATGTGTGAATTTCACACGCCGTCGAGCTTGGTACTGGGTGAACTCTACCATAACCCATCAACCCGACCTTCGGGTTGATTACTGTGTTTATGGTTTATGATTTTATAGACAGATTAAAACAATCTCCCTGGACAGAATGCCACAATAGACTGTGAATTACTCTCGTTGCATTCTTCAGCATGCGTTTCTTATGTTTCTTTTGGGATCGATAATACGATGAAACCTTATGAAAAAGTTATCTTTCCTCAAACGGGGTGGAGGAAGTATATATTATTTCTTAAGGTTCAGTTAGTACAAGCATTCTTTTTTTCAACGATTCAATTTTACGTATTGAAAGTAAGCATGAGTTTAGCGCTGTATTTCCTAAGTACTTTTTTATCTTATGGGTTATTCTCAACGAAAAATACAAAGGTGGTCTGAAAAGTTTCCGACTCAGAAAATTTCAGAAAAAATGTCTTGTATCTTTGCTAGGTCGTACCACGTATATTCTTTGTTTAACTGAATTCCGTAATTGATTTTAATTAAAAATTATACGATTCTTATGGAATAATATTAATTAAAACCGTATTGGTACGGCAATTATTTTTAGTAATTTCATAAAATAAACGTAATCGGTCAACCAACCAGTTCATGGTTTCAGAGCGTCTTATTTTGGAATATAATTGTGATTGAATATGAGTTAATCATTGAGATAAGTATAGTACCGATAACAGATTACATCATCGGTGAAAGCACTCCATATATCAAGGCCCCCCATTCAGTTGAATTTTCTGCTGAATTCTTCATCATAAGTTGGCAGAAATAGCTTTATATGGCGTGAAAATATTTATAAAATCAACTCTAAAAACCTAATGACATCAACCTCGAAAATCGGCTGAATAGTATGGAGTGTAAGCCAGTTGCAAACTCCAGGTTTCAACTGACGTCCGTAGAGACTTCAACGCTCGCCTATTCAGCTTATCAAACTTCTGAGCTCCGTCCCTTCCTTCCTTAATGCCGTTAGACTGGCTTCCTCGTGCCATCCTCATTTATATACTCTAACGTGTATCTCCCTCCCCAACTAAAAATCTTCAATTTAAAACACATAGGCACGTCCTATAAATAATAAAAGCCTCGGTATATATTAAAGTAACATTATTACTATATATTTAGAACACTGGTATAATTTTCACTGAATGGCTGCACATTTCTCTATAGATGTATTTTCATTCCTAATTTCCGATCAGATGACAGAGGTAATCATCCCCTCCCACCAGTGGGACGGGAGGTGTGTTCCTATTCTCTTCTTATCAACAATCCTAGTCTGCAACCTTTGAGCAGCTAATGCATAAATTTATTAAGTAAAAGAAAAACTCTCCATTCAAGTCCTAAGCAGTAAAAATATAACAATATTTCTTTGCTAGAAAATATTTTGAAGCATACATTTTATATGAAATATTTTACTACTTTTAATAAACCAAGCAGTTATGTATTAAGTATACACAGTGAAGGTATTTGCAATTTCTATAGCGTTGCTTGAACAAACACCGTTTCAGATTAATCTGTTTTTAAGTATTTGAATCTTCCAACGTTAAATTTTTAATTTACATTGTATATTCATACTTTGGAACGTAACCTTATCAAGTTTTTAATCGTTCATTTTCCTTTAAATGCAGGCTCAAATTTTGGTATCATCCTTTATCAGCCAAATGTATTCAAAGTACCTGGCGTGAAATGTCCAAAAGAGTCTAACTCTAATTTATAAATGCATCCCAAATGAAGATAAATCTGTCAAGTATGGGAAGTATAATCGGGAATAAGTGAATTAATAAGGGCGTATTATAAGAGATGAAATTAGGGGTTTAAGAATCAGCTGACTAGTTTTTTACTCCTAAGATAACATAAGACTAACTTTTTTTCGATCATGAGTAATTAATCCCAAATTCTATCCCAGACAAAGAATCCATACTCGGAAAAAGCTATAATCTTTTTTGCAAAACCTTATTTGGATCAATATACTCGCACGTACCAACCCGACTACTCCATCCATTCTTAAATTTGCACTGAAACCCACTTTATACCAATTAGTCACAAATAAGTTACTTTAATTCTGCATTCACTATCTAGTTTTACGTTTTCTGACGACGTTCGGGTGGAAAAATACAAATGCAACGATGAATGATAAGTGGTAGCCATTGGCATTGAAAGCATCGTCGTGGGGTTGAGATATTATCTTCGCACCTCAATATCATCACAGTTCACTCATCACATACGTAACTTTTAAAAGGTAGAATATCTCAAATTTATTTGTGATCAAGATTTAAGCCGGGGTATGTGAAATCGAAAAGTTTAATGCCACATGAATTAAAGATTATTCTAAGGAACATCAATAGAAGAGTACTTAACGGAAAAAGGAAATAATACGTGTATAGAGCAAACAAGAGAAAGTTCTCATGATACTTAAAAGGCAATAACCGTTAGGGTCCGCCCAAAACCTACCTTTAATGGGTACAATATCTAGAATGGACTTTAATTACAGAATTACATACATGAAATTTAAATGGCGCCAGTCTAAATACGCCGAAAGAGCCATAAAAGCAGAAAAGACAACTTATTCCCAGGAACTCAATTCCACTTTATGAATAACTTCTTCACTCTGTTAATATATTCTTCCAGTTGGCTCTTATGATATACATTTTTTATCTAAATATTGATTTTTTTTATAAAATGCACAAATGATTTGGAGAATACCTAAAAAAGGAATTTAAAAGGTAAAATATCCACTGCGTATAGTAATATCAATTATCTTGATAAGGGCATACCGCAAGGGTCTATTTCAGGATCATTAATATTCAATATTTACGTGAATTATGTGAACCAGTGGATAAATAACTACAAGAAATAACACAAAAAAATACGCGGATGACTTATCGGTCGTCATTGAGCATTGATTTTGAAACTGCAGAAAGGTTTCTGAAGAATTACTTCAGTAAAATCTTCACGCACTTACAGGAAAGGAAACTGGTAAGAAATGCACATAAAGTATTTGCTTTGCGTGTTCATTCATCATATTTAACTGTTCTACCCGAAAATAATATTTACAGACACGATTGCCGCTGTTCAGTACAAAATTGTTGAAACCTCGGAATGTCAAAAACTAAAAAGAGTAAATGAACCTGATAACTTGGGTATGATAATAGAAAACAACTTAAAGCAGGACTCTCATGTAAATAAATTAAGCCATTAACTTCGTCACTCTTAAATGGCATTGGAATATATCATGCCTATATTCCCTCTTAGTATAAAGGAATACTATACTTTACTTCGCTTTAACTGAGACTAGTATAAGATATGGGATTGAAATTTGGGATCTTAGTTATAAATGTTTAAAGGACAAAATTGAATTAATCCAAAAGAAGGCATTGATATTTATTGTGCATGTAAATATTCATACATGTGTGTATGATAAGTTATTGTTTTATATATATTATATATATAATGTATAACTTATCATACACCAAATACTTGCATAAAAATTATTATGCACAACCATAAAAATATTAGGCATACAAGCATATATCATGTAAAAAAATGAATAGTAAAGATTATAGGAAATCAATATAGATAAAATACAACATGAGACAGAATTTCTCTACAGTACTTAGAGTATATACTGCTTCTGGTAGAAGGTTAAATAATGTAGGTGTTCCAAAATTACTGATCAAGTACTCAAATGGAATAGACTTTTTACTCAAAAATCAAAAACCCAACCTTAATTGGGTTGCGAAATATATTTTACACAAGTACGTGCTATTGATTATTAATCTGTAACCGTGGATTATCTTTTTATTTCATGAACCTGAGCAGCATGAAATGATATTGATTTTTATAACTATGCTTGTAGCATTTATGTTCAAATGTGTCCCATCTGAGGGTTACGCCTGATGGACCATCAACATTTTCGGTATAAAATAAATATAAATATAAAATTTAAATTTTTTCTTTTGAAATAATGTGAAATGGAACGTCACATAAAAGGGAAAAGGAGTTTTTGGGAACTACAGGAACTCCACAATAACCAGCTATCTATCCTTCCTGCTTCGGGCTACTACGGGGAAGGGCCCCTCCAAATAACTCACACCGCTCCCACGTTTGCATAGTTGCAACTATTAATCAGTCATTCTCATTGGTAGGGTTGAGCGTTTCAAGGAGCGTGAATTATTTCCTCCCGATTCTGCGATCCATTAAAGGAGCTCCTCGGTGGGTCCCTCTCTTGACCCAACTACGAAGACTTCTTCCTTCACGGAAGTCTCCGCTGACGTACTTCAGGGAATGGAAGAAAGCACGCCTTGCATGAGTAAGGAGAAGGCTTTGACGGAAATGATAGCTTTGGGTTGACGAACCCATTAGAACAACCTTTACTTCAAATTCAACGGCACCATGGGGGCTCGTGAGAGGATCCAGTGATTTGTCTCGTCGCCGTGAGCGTGGTATTAATATTGTTTGATTTGTCTTTTTTGTCCGAGGGATGGATCGCATAAAGATCAATGACAATAAAGAAATGCTGTCTTAAAAAATTATATTTAAAAAAGGAATTAGATTGATGGTACATAAAACATCAAAACATATAACATAACTAAGCCGGGTTATCCCGGAGAAAAAATCGTTTGATATTATTAACAAGTTGATTGCAAACAAATCAATGTGCATTTACAACTAGTTCGACACCAACCTGAGGTAGAAGTTGAAGTAGACAATGAGTGTATTTCAAATACTGGTGTCTTGCCTCTTAAAATCCTTTGATAAGTGAACCAACAGGTATTAGCAACTATAAAATTAAGTCAATTATTACATGGCTAAAACGTAGTGAATAAAATTGCAATATCTCATTCGTCCTTCTTCATTAAACTTAGGACTCCAAATCTTATTTCTATACATGCTATCACTGGAATTGAAAACGTGCTGAATTTACCAGATGGATTATGTTGGCATCAAAATGATTACTTCTTGCCCTTTACTTTCAACCTTCTCCTCTCGATGCTTTGCCGTGCCAAGTAACGTGCAGTTTTTATTAACATCAGTGGCTTTTGCAGTAAAACTTCCTTAAAAGACAATGTGCCAAAACAATGGCATGACGAAATTTTAGATTGAAAGCGATATGCAGGTTAAAGACCCAAATCCCACTCTTTCTTCTTTATGTTCATTCCACCTGTCAGAAAGATTTGTGTCCACTCCCTTATAAACGCTTGTGCGTACATAGGCATAAAGGGCATACGGTGAATTTCATTTGTATTCTGGCATTCGGCGCCGATTACAAAACATTTGACGGGGTACAATGACTCGTAAAAATCACTGTCGCTGAATGGTCCACCCATTCCTTTATCTCAAGGGTGCGTCATTCGTGGACGTTCGTCCCACTTTCTCTTTCAGAATTGGGGGGACTTAATAAACTTAATCAATAAATATCTGTCTTCTTTTCTAGGAAATTGCTGCGACAATAATCACGTTATTATTCAAACAAATCAGGTATTTGTCTCGTAACTAAAAATTTTCATAATTCGCCCATGATAAAGAACGACACTAATTTATTGGCCGCTTGGCAAACTCGTAACTTGAAGCGGAAAAACAACTTTAGGAGTGTGAAATACGTTTCCAAATTTTGTTTTCGTATCCTACTTGGAAGAAACAGCTAAAATTTGAGTTTTTAATAAAAATTACATTAGCTTATATTTAAAGATATGTTTTTATCCCATATCGATTCTGACTTTAGTTTTAATAAAATTTTACGAAGGAAAAAGTTGACATGTTGTTCAGTGAATAAACGGGTGAACATGACAGAGGCATAACTTTCGACAACTCTACAATCAAGAACGCTGGAGTTGTTTCATATGCTCCTAAAACTTGTGTTAATGATGCCCGCATAATATCTTATGCCATTCGAAACTACGCAACGTATACTACAATGATCCGCCTCGAGGGATAAGGGTAGACGAGTCCTTGAAAAAGAGTGCTAAATTAAGAGGAAACTGCCTGATCCTATGAGAAGAGAGTGCATTGGTGAATAGGCAAAATGTATATAGAGGAATCTATGAATGCGGGTGTTAAGCAATATGACCTTATCACTGGCGGTGCTTTTCCGCAAAGCGTATCGCTGTTCCAAATTCGACGAAATTAAAATCAGGAGAAGAGGACCAAGGTCAATGGAAGAAAACGTATCTCACTGAAAACACAAGCGTGAACATTTAGAAATCAAGGCACTTTGCTAATTATTTCTTGATATTCACATATTCTAAATAGAATTCGCTAATGATATACGGGTTTATTATCTAGCTAAGCATTAAAATTTTCGGGAATGAAATTTGGCCACAAATGTGTAAATAAGTTACTACAATACAAACAATATTCGAGGAAAAATGGTAAAAATTTTCGTTTAAATCTCACTCAATAATGAACATGGTTAATTATAACAATAAAAAGTAAAAATTTTCATGAATCAGAGATTACTTCCAAAGAGAATAATAGAGCGTTTCCTTCCAATTCATTTGAAATGGTGACTTCAAAGGAACTCATTTCTCGCCAGTAGTCTAAGGGATCAGAAAGTGGAACAAATGTACGAATTTAGGGAAGTTCTCCTGTGAAGAAGAAATGAGCCATTTCATTGCTCTTCTCTCCCTTTCGAAAGGTGATGATGATTACAGAAGTATTTTAAAGTTTTAAAAATATCCTCATCAGAGAAAATAACGATTAACCCAACTTAAATAGGTAATACTAACTTTTTATGTGTTTCACAAATTAAGAAATTGAAAAAAGATGAATCACTAGATAACAATCCTGTAAAATTTATTAACATGTATGATTGAATCTTAAATCACCTTTTAGTATTCAGTCACGATATATTAAATAGAGAATGCTTCCAAATGGAATAATTAAGTCTAGAAATTCATTTTGAAAATAATTCAATATAGCTATTTATTTCCGTGGTTCTACGTCACAACAGACTCATATTATCTGAGATCTGAGAAATGGTTGAAGCTGAAGTTTTGTCAAACTCCATTAAAAAAGTTGAAAAAGTTTTTTTATTTAAAACGTCTCCGTTCCGCACATTAATATATTCATCCAAATAGTTCTACTAAAGCTTAACATCACTGGAGATTATTATATTCCTTATAATCCTCATGAAGTAAAAATACCGCCTTGTATACAAGTCATAATTTTAAAGACAACAGTCCTAATTTTGAGGATGCAAAGCCGATTTATTTTCGATTAGCGAAAACCTTAATTAAACGTGGGATAAGATATTAATTGGCAGTTTAATGACTTCCCTGATAGAATTAAATATGCTCATAAAAGTATTATCACACATAACTATCAGTAAAAGCATTAAACTGCCAATTAATTTCTGGAATAAATAGGCATTTTCGAATATTCATCAGAATGTACATAAAATGCGACTAGGAATAGTTAAATAAAGTGATTTATCAATCATAGCCTCTAAGTCATTTTCCTGAGACGTTAACACCTTGTTTTAAGGCTTAATTTAACATTATTTTATTCATAAATTAAATAACACAAAAGTTATTCATGGCTTCCCAATTTCTTAATTTTACCTTTCCTATTTTTTCCTCTATCATTTCTTCTTTTTAGTTCTACCCACCTTTCCTTCAAAAGTTCTACGATTTAGATTTAAACTAAATGCTACTGGGCTTTCTATATTTCTTAGCTACATTTTTTTCTCGTGATAACTTCAACCATCTACCTTTTTACGAAACTACCTTTCATTAAACTACATTGTTAATTTTGAGTTTAAAATATATTTCACGACATTTAAATTATGGTCCCAATCTACATTCATCCCCCGGATATCTTGTGAGTTGACGACACTTCCAAAAACTCTATCTTATCATAATGTAATATAACTGTTAAATTACTCATTTACCCGGCATTTTTCTTAGGTACCTATGTCAAGGATGATGCACAAATTATTTTAAAACTCTTTTTCATACAGAAAACGAGGTCTTTCTCCCCGTGATGATTCCGTTTTCCTTAAACACACTCTCCTTATTCTATATCATCTTTCATTAATCCTAAAACTGCTCTCCACATCCCCACTCGGCATGACCCAATTATGTCTTTTAGCTGAACGCATAAACCATCTACCTCTTCCTCCCGGTGGCTACTTGTCCCTACGAGTACGAGTCTAAACTCGTATGGCCTCCTGAATTTCCACTAGATTTTTCGGACCATATTCATTACTCTTTCCATTCTCCAATTTACTATTTAGTGCACATAGCTATCCAACGTTGATTCTCCCCCTCTCCGCTCTAAAAATCTCTGTGACTAAATCAGTAATCCGTGCTCTCTCTCCATCTGAATTCGCACAAGTCTGACAAACTATATCTGATTTCTTAACTTTCATCCTAATGTTTTCCAACATCCCTGACCTCACCATCGGCCTATTAATTTAGTTGCTATTGTAACTGTGCTGTTACTTTTCCGTATCTTCTTATCCACTAGTGTCAACCCGGTAGTTCAACGATTTTGTGTGACCGCGACCGCGGGAGTCTTGCCTCAGCTGACGAAGACGATACCTGACCCATTGGGTAGAGCCCCATGATTATTAGAACTCATTACCCATACACAACGTCCCATGTTTGTACCCTGGAAAAACAGCTAAGATTATTTACAGCTGTCTTTGCTATTATTGTTTCAACATTATCTATATGATCCTCCATTGGGGTCAGACGCATCACTAATAAAAAGACACTTCACTTCGTTGTTACCTTTCCTCTAGATCCTACCGTTCGAATTACCTGACATGAATGACACCACTGAGAGCAATTATCATTGTTCTTGCCAGTACTTTAGCAGCTCCCGCAACTTACAAGCCATACTATGTTACTACACGCCATCGACAGTTGATAGGAGTCAGTAAACTTCTTAGGCATGCTAGAATTTCACATAGTCTAAAGTGGAACAGCTTAGAGTGAAATTTATTTGTTTCTACTCAAGCAAAACATAGACAAAGGATTTATGTTTCGTATTTGATCATTTGGAAAGGAGTATAAGATAATTGCGAGCAGGGAAATTTGAGAGCTATCATTCAGCTCGCCATTTCCAAAAGTCGACTTGAACTATTATGCCATTATTTGTACTCACGGAAATCATTTTATTGCGTAAATCCTACCCTGCAAATTTATTATGCTCTTCAAAACTGGACGGGGTATTAAAATAACTTGAGAAAATGCACGTTAAGAGGACGGGCCACCCAGCGTTTTCAACCCCGAAAAGAGGTCATGGGTGGTAGTGCGTGTGGTGTATCACCTCTGGAAATGAGAAAAGGTCGCAGAGACATTTCCATGTCGTGGTAGGCTCGCGCATGTGGAAACACAAAAAGGTGCTGGGGATTGCGAACAAAAGTCCAGCGGTTAATTCTGCGTTCTCACAAGAACTTCGAACGAAGTCTTAATGTTTGAATCCAAATTCTTTTAAGTGAGGATCCATTTACTCCAAATTTATGGACTCACAATCATCTTGAAGTCATCAATTACCATATGCTCGAATTACGACTCTTCAATTCCACTTTTACTTAAACAATAAATTCTAATTATCAGGAGTCCTCAAAAATATTTATTAACATCTTTTTAAAAAGCCGTTTATAATTAATTATTAAAGTTTTCATTGAAATGCTACATAAAAATGAGAAAATAAAGGCTATATTCCCTGTTGCATAACTGTTCCATCAAGTAGATTAAAATCATAACCTGTCTTCATCAATGCAGATTTCTGTACCATTCTAATTTCAATCATTTATTGAGACCTTCATAATAATTCTTCCGAAAACAAATTTATCAATTTTCTTAGGACCTCTAACATAAAATGCATCATAATATATTTAAAATATTAATCGAGGTAGTGAAAGTTAGAAGTTCCAACGAACTCTACGCAATGTCTACGTTATTTTCCACTTTTGGTCTTCTGTATATGTAACTTCCGTATTTCGGCCAAATGTTTGCATCAAATTGAGCAAATGGCATCATGTGGTTTGAGTTCATTCAACATTTTTGGCTTTCTCCATCTATAGCGCGCACAAAATATAAAAACGAGTCCTCTGCAGAAATTGGCAATCTGCCGGCAATTAATTTATATTAGATTATAGAATTTCATCTTTTTTAAAGAACGCGGAAACACAAATGCTTATCCTCATCAGAGAGTAGCTCACGCCAAAAAAACCCGTTTTATGGAAATAAAAAAGAGAAAAAATAATTCCTATTCGATTCTTACATAAGCTCAGATTAAAAATATTAAGCAACAGGGAGTATGACCTTCTCTTTGGGAGTTTCCTTACGGTGGACTGGTATCATTGCCTAATACCTGGGATAAAGGCTATTTTGAAGATATTTGACAGTTATTTATATGAGCAATGCCATGTAGCACTTGCCCTAATCCACTTTATCATTCGATAAATGAACAGGGCAAGTTTTCATTTCTTAAACTTCCATCAAATATGAACACTGACTGGCTTATCAATGGATGGGAATTGCTCCTAAGCCACCAAGAAAGAAAATCCTAGGAAAGATCACACGAGGAAGACCAAGAGACATGTACATAGGACAAATTAAGAAATACCTAAAACAGAGAAGTTGTCAAGGATTGAGGGAATTGACATTAAATAGAGGCGAATGGAGGGCTGCAATAAACCAATCCTAGGATTGAAATACCGATGATGATGATGATGATTGCAACGAAACAGATAATAGTCAGTGGTCATTTCTCAGCATTCGATTTCTCATTATCTTTCAACAAGCGCTGTCCACATTAATTTTTCAAAATATCTATCCTAGTCACTTACGAAAAAACCTTCGTTGTTCCTTGACCAAGTTTATATTATCTATTGCCTAATGTCAATTATTAAATAATGAAAGAAAGCCTGGTAACATCTAAGACCCTGGGTTTTCTCAGACCTTTGTAGATGCTTTGATGGTTTGTAAAGTTGGCTGCGGGTGGAGCATTTTTGAATTTTACTTTTCTCTCGCGCTGCACTGATCGCCGGCGGGATTGAAGTAATTATACATTATTTCTCTACCGAATAAAAGTCTCCAAAACCCACCCATCCACGTCCGTACAAACGCTTTCGCGTGTGCTTAGATAAATAGCGCGTTTGTTGACCTTAAATTTGGGTCTGGAAATAAAGAGTAATTCTTCCTCCCATTAAATATAGTGTGATTCAATTAACCGCATAAATGTAAATCCTATGTGTCTGGCCTTTCACGCGCCATTTGAAGTTAAATGGAAAGTTAATATTCGATGAGTGGAAGGGTGGTGCCCTCGACGGGACCACTAACAGCGTTTTCTGATATGTTATGCCCAACAGGAAATTTTAGACCAGCCAAAAGGGAAAAGACAAAACGAGAGAAATAAAGAAACATGCACTTCAAAATGAGAAGAGTTCGTGTTTCACAAACGCGGTAAACGTTAATGCAAACCCGGAATAATTTCAGGGAAAGAATGATGTGCAAGGTGGTGATAGTAAATGACGAAAATGAAAATAGTCAAAAGTTAAATAAAGAATAGAACAGTGTTTGGTTGCTTAAATTAGTTCCTAAAACACTTTTTTCGATATGATGGCTCAATCCTTCCATAAAGTTTTATCTGTAAAATTTCTCGCAGAAATATTTGTTAACAATTAACTGCATTTCTTAAGTATCCATATATTTCTAAATAATAACATAAATACGCTTCACTATAACTGTTCAAATCACTAGTGAAATCACCAAATTCCCCACAAATATTCGCCAGTCCCCTACATTAACACAGTTACGCAGCGTATACGAAAAACATTTTCTCTGCAAGTGTCAACTTTATTTTCCCAGATATATGTAGATATATATATATATACATATATATATATACATATATATATATATACAAACATAATTGTTTTAGAAACTATCAGGTTAGGCCGAGGCAGAACGACCCCCACAGCGTTCATCGCTCTTCCATTTGCCCAAGTACGGTAAACAGGCAGATACAAATAAATACGCATTAATACTCGCATACGCTCATCTTCTCTGTGAGATCTAAGAAGCAGTTATGCAATTTTGACAATAATCGTGTAATAAAGACAGAACTAAACCATGTAAACTAAACCATTCTCAATTTTGTGAATTCCTCTGATTAACAAAATTCTAAACTCTGAACAACATCCAGAAGTTTTCGGTGTTTCTCAGATTTTGAAAGTTTTGGTAAATAAAGATATAAAAATGGAATGAGTAAATCATGAGTTTTGAAGTTTTACGCGTGTTTTATTCTCGGCTAATCTTGGCTAATTTTAATCATCTCCGCCGACATTTTTAATAAATTAATCGCTCATCGAAAGATAAGAGATGAGTCTGGAGAGCATCAGATAAGTTTCAAATAAACCGTCTCTTAAAATACACCGTTAATTTTGTGCCGTCTAAACTACAAAGGAGGTATTTTTACCAAAAGCTCATTGAGTCTTTGCTTCGCTTGTTAACTTGAATAAAGACTTGCAGTTTTGAGAAAGTCTTTTTAACGGAGAGGGTTTCCATGTTAATTGCTAGTCAAGATCGGTGAGAGACATTTGGTAACTATTTAAAAGAAGAATCCTCGGAAGCGGTGACTCATTTCAACGAGAACCACTGACCGCAACTGATTGATGGCTCGAGACGTGAGACAGTGCCACGAACTCCAACTCCTCTTCATTCGGATGCAAGAAAATTTATCGCCAACACGGAACTCCCGTTTCCCCAAAACCTTGCGACTACTTTCGAGCGTGAAAATTATTCTTTCGCCAGTGAGGAAAATCTTAGATTTGAAAACAGTCATGCATGAAATCAAATAAAATGAGTTTGATGAAAGAGTATCAGAAGGGCACATTAGGCGATGGAAATTATTTCCATCCCCAAAAACCCTTTTTCAGGTGGACATTATGTTAAAGTCCACACGTCCTAATCACGATCATATCGCCAAAACATAAGCATAATTATAACAATGAATAAAATCTAACATTTGAAGATTATATACGATGCTGAAAAACCTCAAGAACTTGTAACCACACTATTTGATAACAAAGTTCAATAAAAATCTTTGAGGAATAAGTAATTAAAGATTCAAGTTATTATACAACCAGTCATCGTATTACATTTTTTAAAACCATCATAAAGTTAGAAATCTAGGTAATGCACTACAATTTTAAAATTACTGTACTTATGCAAATACAGGGTGCGGCAATTTAACTTCCTTTTTTCAAATGCAAAACGTGTATCCTATTCTATTCTTGACGATCGAATCCGATTTGAACAGAGAACATTCAAATGTATACGAAAGTTATATACAGTGTTCCCAGCAAAAGAAATGACTATTTTGTTGATTGGCAAACAAAGCATGAAGGCCTTATTCGTTCTTCAATCAAAGAAACGGAATGAAGCATTTTTTGGATTCACAGACGCTCCACAGACACAGAAACAAAACATTATTCTTGAACTGCGTGGCTCATCAAAATCGCAGAATAAAGCTCCTCAACTCTTAGCACAACCATATTATGAATCAGCAGCATCCGCAGATATGGCGTAAGGGGCGAAGGGCGGCAGTGTGTCAATATCAGGGATTGCCGAGGAAGGAAGGGCCTCCTCCTTCCCTGGGTCGACCTTCAGAATTCCTTGTGCTTACTGTGAAGAATGTCATCGTGCACTTTGAAATTGTAACCACCGCGACCTCATGATTCTTTTATCTCAGAGCAGCATTATTACTGGAAACATCAGTAGCAAGTGCCGTAGTGGCAATTACTTCGGTATCGCATTTGTTGCGATAAAATATGGAAGACGAGAGACTCCTTCCATATTTTCGAATCCTAATTATTTACGATTATTCGAATTCGATTCTTGAATTTACAAATGTGGGCTTTAAATAATTCATGCGTTTGCAGGGTTTGTGACCACGCTTTCGATTAAAATAAAGATCGAAGCCTAAATAAGATCAGTTGTCCTTGACGCCATTGTTACTCTTGTAAAAGGCTTATCCACCCCGGCAAAAATTTTAGAGGATTATAAAGTTGAAAATATGGTATTGTTTAATTCCACCATTAAAGTGGAAAAATATTTTTGACTACAAATTTGTCAAAATAAAAAAAATTGCCCGGCTAAAAAACTTAGTCGTATAAAGGGTGGCTAATAATAAAAACGAGAGGTAAATGTGTCGACATAAAGTTCACGATTGTAGATTATATATACATATACATGAGGTAGATGACTCACTCACTTCAAATCCAAATGCTTGAGAAATATTATTATTCGGAGATTTTTGCAACAAGATTGTACAAGTGTAAATATTTTTCTTAATATCGAATTATTGAATACAACTAAGATTACATTAATATGCCACTAGAGGAACCAAATTCTCCCCTTTTACCTGAATCTAATCTGTCACTTAAGTGTAGTATCTCATGAACTCCATCGCGATAATAATTAGGGCAGATTATCCTTAGCCATTCGTCTTGTTCTAACTTTTCCTTAGTCTTTGAGACTGTATCCTGGGATATCTTTTAAAAAAACAGTGACTCTGTTTATAACAAAAAACAGTGACACTGTTTACAACAACTCTTATCGCAAAAATTAAAAAAAAAACATTGCACCTGCTTTGGTATTCTTCCTATGTCGAAATTCCGACGCAAGAGTACACTTGGTGGTACAAGAGTGCACTTAGCAACCCCCCATGGGATAAGAAACCATTGGATAGAGATGAACATCAATTGAAGAGTTTTCTGACATTATTGTAAAGTATTACTGTTTTTATTTTAAATGAATTTTTTGTTTCACTTGTGCCAAAAATGTAAACATTGCGAACCAAAGACGTACTTGTTATGCGGCGACATTTTGAGCATGTGATAATTCGTATTGTACATTTCGGGTAACTGGCAGGTCATACAGTAATTAACCTATAAATTGAATTAAAAAACATAATGAAGTATTTTAAGCCCATTCACTTAAGCTTGAGTTACCGCAGTAATCAAAATTTCGTTCATGTCCGCTCTTTCGGATAATTTCTCTCCTGCCCGTTTTATTGGTCCGTTTTAGATACAGATTTCTCTTCTGAGTGTCTCTTTTGTGAATCCAACTGCACCCCATCTCATATGCCCTCAGCGGTTTCTTTTCTCTTTATTTATTCGAATTAGCAATCCGCTGATAATACCCAACACTATCACTTAACCACACTTATATTAACGCTTTTACTTCCAAGAAATAACTTGTCCAAACTGTATTTGGTATTGCTTTTGTTTGAAATTCAATGATAAGTAAAGGCGAAGTTACTTACGCCAAATAAAATAACGAGTAAATAAACCGAACCACGTCACTTTCACACGAGCGCGATGTCATCATGCAATGAAGGAAAGAATACGTCGGCTTTACAAGCATCCAACCGAGTGAATTGCGCCAAAAATTCTTGGAAACGTGAAACAAGGATAACGTGGTGTTCAAAGTTTTGCTCTTTCGTTCACGATAATCGATTAATTCGTAGTTTCCTTGACCGGCGCTATAAATTGATTCAGCATTTTGGTAAAGGCAAACAAATAAGAAAGTCTAAAAATTAGATGTTCAGTATTTGGCCCAGTGTTTAACACTAGGCTTTCAAAAATATATTGCGGCTTCCCTTGATAAATACCTATTTAAATTATTTTTAATATTTTAAATTTGATATTTAATAATTTCATATCATATTAATTAATTTAATAAATAATAATAATACTAAATAAAAAAAATGGCAGTAAGGTCTACCGAAAATAAGTGTGTTACGTCTGAAAAGAATTTTTACACTTTTTTGCCAAGTCTTTAGGAATTTTTTTTGGCACTCCTTAATTTTCGAATTCAACTATGATGCCATAAACCTCACGAGTATTATATGGAGAGTACGTAAAAGAATTCAATTGTAAATTATCAATTTATATTGAATTAATATCAAATCGGTTCAAGCTGGAAGACCGATCCTGTCCACACATTCAGGAATATCATTAGCAATACTATAAGGGTAGCAACACTGAAGCATTTTCTATTTTTGAGTATGAAATAAATGATTGGAATATTTAATTTATTTTCTAATTTATTGAAATATCTCTCGGAGCAACAATAAATCAAAATTCGTTCGCATACGGCACCGATAGATGTAATAATATGCGTTAGAGGCGACGCTATACTGTAATTTTGCATTCCCAAGAATAAATCATCAGCGGAGACCCATATAATCCAAAAGGGATTAATATGGAGAGTTATTTTATTATTATTAGGTAATCTACCGTTTAAGGTAGGTTTTTGGATGGACACAACCTATCAAATAAACATTTTGTGACTCCCCACCTAGCAAACTAATCTATATCAGATCCCTCTTCATCTCGGTGTACTTCTTTCCACCCTTCATCCCGTCCAACATCCCTATCCTGTTCCTGCCCTTACCTCGCTTGCCCTACATTCTCCCCTCTAATACCCTCTTCAACATTCCACTACCGCTCAATACGCCTTTCATCCATTTTTCCTGCCTCCATAGGATTTCTCTCAACAATCCCCTCTCCTCACCCACCATCTCTAGTACTTTCTCATTTGTTTTCCTTTCGGTCCATTTCACCTTCTCCATTCTTCTCCACACCCACATTTCAAAAGCCTCCAATCTACGTCTGTCCTCCTGCTTCAGTGACCACGTTTCCGCGCCGTACATAGCTACGCTCCATATCAGAGTTTTTACGAGTCTTGTCTTAACATCCCTACTCAACGTCCCCGTCATCAACTCCCTCCTCCTTGAGAAAGCCTCCTTGCCTAGCGCAATTCTTCTCCTTACGTCCCTACCACTTTGACCGTATTGGTCCAAAACACTTCCGAGATATGTAAACTGTTCTACCTGCTCTATTTTTTCCCCGCCTATTTTAATATTTAGCTTAGCCTTTTTCTTTCTGGAAAATCGCATAACCTTTGTAGTTATTTTATAGCTCCTCTAAATTATGGCTTAAAATATTTGAAGAGCAGGAGACATTTTCAAAAGGTGGACCCTGAACGCCAACGACGGCTTCAACAAAAGAAAATATTAACTCCGCTGCCGCTGTGGGAGAAAGCATTCATTGGATAGTGTTAAGAGCATTTATCATTTATATAATCGAATTAAAAATTTCATTGGACGCCACCCACACATTTGTCAAAGAAGAATTACACAAGATACGTTTTTGTACGCGGTTGATTCCGCGAAAACCAACGCGAAATCTCGCTTATTTCCCTAAAATCAATGGGAAATGTGTTCTTCATCCTTTCTATATTTCAGATCTATCCCCATGTCACTTAAGTCTGCTCCCCTAACTTAAATTAACACCTTCGTGGAAAAAGTTGTCATCATCAGAAGCAGGCGTAGACGAAATGAGATTGTTTAAATTTGAACGACTCCCGCTGACACAATACTAGAGTCGATTCAAGGAAACTTTTACCACATACATATACATTACACATTGATTTAAACTACAATTAACTTTTTACAAAATAAGGCATAGGAATAAAAAATGTATGCCCACTCTTTTGAAAAGCCTTCGTGTAAATCGTTGATACTGGCCAGACAGATTCAAGTGAGTAGTGTATAATGAATGACCTTTCGTAGAGTCAGATGCCACATCCTCAATGTACGTAAATGCGATGTTTCAACATGGTTGTGACGTCAAGCCAGCTCAACATTCCGAAACATTGATGTTTTCCCTATATACGGTTTGCATCGCATAATTCTCCTGAGTAAGCGTGTCTTCCCAACGCCCTCTTATTTCGACGAGCCCTTTCCACCTCGGAGGGCTGGATTATATAATCGATCACTTTCGCTTCAATTCAAGAGATAAACATCCGCGTGAATGTATTTCAACATCTGACACTTATGATATTCGCCAGAGGCACACCCAACTATTGTCAACGGACATTCCCACTCATCCTTCCTACCTTTTGTTACCCGTTGAGTCTTTCTTACACAAGAGGAGCTAGTTAAGAACTTCTAAATCTCTTGATCAAAATAAAACATTTATATCATGCTCACTGTGGTACCACGAAAACTCGTGACAAACGGTGTTTTCGGATTAGCCTTTGATTACACAAGAGCCTTTTGGATATATGAGAAACGTTTATAGAAGGAAAGTTAGATAGGAATCAGAATTTTTTTGCAAATTTTGCAATCAACTGTGATCATTACGATGTTGCAATCATCAATAAAACATCCCCAAGAATAAATTTGTTTTTCATTGGATTCAATGTTTGGAAGTTCCTCTTACTTAACTCCACCATGATGCTTCCCATTGGTTTGACGGGAGGTCAAAATATTTTTCGGTTCCAGATTCGTGTGCAGAATCAATTGCCACAATGAGGTAATCTTTAGGTTGGTTTGATAGATGAGGATAGAGCTCACCATTTACTAATCCCAACGGCGTTTGAAAGTCACATATCATCATGGGGAGGCCAATTTTCTTTCCCTGTGCAGTGCACGGTTTCCCAATATCGTTCGCCATCTATAAAAATCACAAATTTTGGAATGCATCACCCGTAATCTAACGCGGGCACTCCGGTTAGTCACTGAGGACTCGCTTGATTCACTGGATTTTCAAGTCTCGTGTGCAGAACCGTCATCAATTTGAATGCTATCTTTGTAAAATAAATAATTTTATGGCAGGAACTACATTGGCGATGGATTATTTGTGACACGAAAAACGTATATGATCTGGTGTTGTACGTGATCCTCATAGTGTGCCAGCATTCAAGAGCTTAAAGTATAAGGAAATATGGGGAAATAGTTCTCATCATTTAATCCCTAGAAATCTCTACAAAATATGAGCAAATAGCTATCAGATTGTGCCTCTTGAATGCTGTCACACTACGAGTATCACGTACGATACGAGATCGTATACATTTTTCGTATCTCAAATAAACCATCCTAAATGTTGTTCCCGCCAGAAAATATGTTAGTTTACAAAAATGACATTCACCTTGATGACGGTTCTGCGGACGAGACGTGATAATCCAGTGGGTGAAGCTCCGAGTGACTAATGATGATGGCGATCATTCGATTCCGGGTTACGCATCCGGGCACCGTCAGCTTCACCTTAGCTGTGTGATTTGTTGATCACCAAACCGTAACCAGGAAAAAATTGGTTACATAGGGAACATGATGAATGCATTTCAAACGCCGTTCGGTTTAGTTTTGTGTGAGCCCTACCCTCATCTATCAAACCGGTTTATTACTGAGGTATTTGATTTTGTACAGGACGCGTTAGTAATTCTATAATTTTCCTAATAAAAAGAGCAGCAGTGGTGAAGAACATTGTCCACGTACGGAATGAAAATTAGCCTAAGTGCAACATGAACAAGAATAAACAAAATGGTAGATGGAGAGCCCTACAGAACACAAGGGCATCTTCGTCGAATTTTTGTAGAGGATAAATAATCGTTGCAAAAAAGATCTCAGTCAAATAATAACTGATTCCCACTGAATTAACCAATATAACGGTTAATGGTCCCATTAAGTTCATTTTTGGAGAAACTTCATGGAAAGAAATAAGACACTAAATGCCTACATACTATCTCCTTTTTCTCCACAAGCATCACGGTTGTGTTCTGATCACAACGTGATCAGTCTGTAAACAACGCCTTTATTGTTGAACAAATTTATCAAATGTAAAAAGTGGTGGGTGAATCAGGCATTATTGTAACATTTCGGCCGAACCTTGGAACTAAAATGGGACTAAGATAAGTCGAGGTCCGTGAAGTAAATTCCTTCAAGGCATATCATGTGAAGCAGTTTAAAGTCCCGTAGAACAGACAGAATACATGAAATTGGGTAAAAAGGCACGTGTATTGGATACTCCGAATAAGGGCCTCGACACCATAACGTTTTTTAACCCGTCTTTCTCGAGCGAAAAATACGATTTTGATGCCAAATTTGACATCATTATACCTTTATCCTGAGGAGCAAGTTGTGTGGTGAATAAAATGAATGTTCTTTAAGAATGTACTCCGTTTCACTCGATACCAAGCACACACGAAACGGCATTGAATGAGAGACTCATTTAATGTTTGAAGTACTAGTCCGCTGGCTGATCCGATTTTAAAGCTGCCTTTGAAACGGCCTCCAAGCGGCAGGGCGGGGAACCTCTTTGACAGTGGCCGTGAAAGTGTGGAGAGGGGAAAACGGAGAGGGTGAGAGGGAAATGGGAGGGAGATAGAGAGAGAGAGAGCGCTGCGTTTCCCCCGTTTCAGGACTCTCATCTCGCCCGCCTATATACACATACGTACAGGCTGTTCCACTTTCGCTGCTTCTTCGTATCAGGCCGCTAACTTCAGCAGCCTTCCTGCCTCGATCCTCGCAAGGAATGCGACTCACGCGTCGTGACGAGGAGGTGGAGGAGTGAGAGAGAAGAGACACCGCAAATTTCTCGGTGCCAATCTCAACGGTCACAAGACGCTCCTCTAACAACAATGGTTCCCACACCTCATCCCTTAAAAGACGTTGGTTTCCAATGTCAATAACCTTCGGCTCGATGCGAAGGCCAGGGGGAGTTGGGGGTGGGAGGGAAGAGTAAAAACGCCTTTCTAAGGGGTGCGACTCCACCCTATTTCTTTTCCTTGCTCCAGTCGAATGGACTTCACAGTATCCTTGAAATGAATTAAAAACCATCTCGTTCGTACATACCCCCTAATTTTCCCCTCTTCCTTCCCTCTCCCCTCCACTTGCTCCTCTAGTTCGATCCGTGATATCGCCCGCTGTGAGTGACCTTGTCGCAAATGTTCGAAATTCCGCTTCCAAATTAGAACAAAATGGAGGTAGACTGAGAGGTATCAAGCGAACATTTGAAAATCATCAAGAATAAACGCAGCATTTGCACAATCGACTGCACGGATGCTTCTCAATTATCCGATTGCTCGAATTGAATTTATTTATAGTTTCAACTAAACACGGTTGTCTAAAATTACAAATGGTTTAGGTGACAATATTACGGGTAGGGGCACTAAATAAACTTTCTCTTCTCCGACGTCATAGACTGAGCGAGCTCTGTGTCTAAAAATCTGAGGTGTACGAGTATACGGAAAATATTTTTGCGAAAATTACACAAATGTTTCTATGCAAAATACTTTGGAATTTAACAACAATTATATGTATTTCATTCATATACTTGTACATTGAAAGGGAATATTATTTTTAAGAAATTGAAATGGACGGAAAACAACGACTACTGATTTCTGGTTATTTATCTAAAGGCAATAACGGCATTTTCATTTGATTTAACACTTTTACTAAATTGTATCAATTACTACTATTATTAAGATCCCATTAACATATTATTGATATATAAACATCAAAAGAAATAAAATAATAGGA
Organism: Hetaerina titia; assembly: GCA_037158775.1. NCBI lineage: Eukaryota > Metazoa > Arthropoda > Insecta > Odonata > Calopterygidae > Hetaerina > Hetaerina titia. Next base: position 65,208,134 of record CM073769.1, read on the forward strand.
AAATTCATAAAACCATTATAATATGATTAATTTAATATCAAGATGTTATGAAGATCGAGTGCGATTTTTTTGTATTTTATTTATCTAATAATATAATTAAACCGGATCGATGACATAATTGAAAAGTACTGTAACACTTTTCAGGAAAAAATAATACAGTTTGAAGTGTTTTAATTATGAATTCCCTTCATCACATCAAGCCCAAAACTGTGGACCAACGATATGTTTTCCTGATTTGTTTTCTCAGTTCAACGTCATGAGCGGCTCAAAACGAAGTACAGAAATACCTCTTGGGACAAACTACGACCATAGCACATCTAACTAATTTGACTAACTCATCATCCATCCGCGAATTTGCCTCTCTCGTTTTTGAATGTCAGCGGTTGAGGTGAAATTATTCAAGGCTAAACGTGACATCAGTGTTCATAACATGCTCAGGCGTCATCGACGGAGGCATCATTGCGAAAACCTTGGGATAAAATCGGTACTGCTCTTCCAACGAGTTCGTTCACGCGAAGACATTCGAGAACAATACCATTGTATCGGCTTCACTACGAAACGTAAAGCGCGTCAAACAAATAACATATGGCTAATGACTCATCCTAGGAATTTATTGTGAAAAAAAGTGGACGACTCACGGCGATGAATCTATGTAGATAAATATTCATCGATTATTTACATTAAATGTGGATGTATTAATATGAAATATTCGTATTTATAGTCTCCTAACACTAAACTTCCACTGTGATTGTTTAGCGACCGGTGGCTGAAGGAGCTCCCAACGCTAGGACATCACGTGAACTTTTGACGTAGGGGGCAACCTAATTTATCCAAGAGCTGATTGATGACTATAAGTACGGACCTTAATAATATAAGATAGTTACAAATTCTGATTGAGTATTCACCAACTCTTCCGTATTTTTTACTTATTGGCTCTATTTGTACATAAAATGTGTGTCATTGGTTAGGTAACATGAATTCTAAGAATAAGATGGAAGAAGAAAATTGAAAGTATTAATCTTCTTAACGTGTTCATGAAATGCAATGTTAGTTCATGTAATATTGAGCGAGAAATGGAGTGAACGCAATCACGAAATGTTCCTGTGATACCCTGGCGATAGGTGTAGGCCAATGTAGCCAAAGGTGAAGAATATTTTTGTATGACATTTTGCCTCCAATTTAATCCCATTTACACTTTAAGCGCACCGAGCATGCCTCGTGCGGAATGCAAGAAGTTGTGTTGAGTGGAATTGCTTGATTTTTACATGCTGTCCGGACTCTCGGCATTGTTATTTTAGTCCAGCTTGTCGGGGCCTACCAGCCCAATAGTCTTGTGGACACTGCCCTCATTCTGCCCTTTCGCGCGCCAAGTCTTGAATGCGTGAGTGGAGAAAGCTTAGAAATGTCTTCTCGAGAGAGTTTGATGAAAAAAGTAATAATGTCCAATTCGTCAAACGGGCTAAGAGATGCCAATCGACAACGCTGAGGACGTTAACAGTGGGAAAACAGGAGTAAAAGCCGCATTGGAATAAAACTTGAAAATATCACTTCTCGCATTTTATAATTGTTTGTCGAAATAATATCTCCTTTCGTAACCTAGGAGAAATTTTCGGAGAGAATGCTGCATAGACATTCCTTTTCTTGGCTCTCCAATTTAAATTGTAAATGCCTCCATCAAATAAACAGAAAGTCCGTAGGAGTTTTACACAGAAATTGATGTACGCACAGTCCATTAACGAGCAACTTAGAATCAACATGTAACACTAATACACTGACAGCGTGGAACTAACAATTACGTTGAACTAGTACAAATGACCACATTCGAAGATGTGTTACTTTGCGTACCATATTGATAAAGGGTCAATAAATTCGGTAAACAAAATCATTATTATCTTCTGCCAGGTTTTCTCTTACTCGTAGCTCAGGTAACTTTCATTTTGACATAAATCTTCAATGGATTGTGTTTCACTTGAAACACCGTTCAATGGACCTCACTTTGAATTCACATTATTTTCAGTTCGATAATTATCGAGTATGTATTATAATTCATGATCTCACGCAGGAAATCAGTGATATTTTCATGAGAGCTGCAAAAAAATGCATCACATGAATATTTGTACCAAAGATTACAAGCGAGTCACAACAAGAGCAGGGTTAATGGAAATGGTCAATTTTCTGGCATAATCAGTCAAACCAATCAGTTAAGGAAATAGTTGGTTTAAGGAAATAGTTTGCTCTTGGTTTTTCCGGTTTACTGATTTCATGTGCCTCAATATTTACATCTTGAATCAACGGCTTTATATTTAGTATCCTTCCCTGTTTTTCCTTCTGTTTTGTGCAGGTGCCATGCAAAAAAACACAGTAAAACCGACCCGAAGGTCGGTTTAGTAGGTGATGGTAGAGCTCACCCGTGTACCAAGCCCTATACGGCGTGTGAATATTCACACATCAGGGTAGGGGGGCCAGTTCCTTTCCCTGTGCCGGTTATGGTTTCCCAGGAATTCCGAAAAATCAACTAGCTTGGGTGGAGCTCCAGGTGCCCAAAGTGCCTTGCCCGGGAATCGAACCCGGGACCCTGTGGTCAGCTCTACCCGCTAGACCACCGCGACCCGTGCCATGCAAGTTAGTCAGTTTTAGAAAATGTTTTGACAAGGTTTTTCTGACTTTAAATTGGGACCAAATTTTGTAGTGCGGTCAAATCGTGTCGGATCCTGGTTTTAGATGTTGAATCTGGACATGATTAATGTCGGTTTTTCGGTTCAATTTTGGAAACTCAACCCTCAAAAAGATTTCACGACGGAAATGCGACCAACGTTCAAGAGAGCGAATCTTGAACCATCTCGGATGCTCCTTTTAGTGGATAACAGGATTGAAGGAAGAAGACAGAAAATTTCACTGCGAGACGGGCAGGAAACGTTTTGCTCTGTTAAACTAAACTTCCTGTACGTAATGTTGGCTATTATTCAACTCTTATTCTCCCAAGGATGAAGCTTGATGGAGGCAAAGATACGGAGGGAACGAGTTTCGCCGCCCTAAAGAAACGGCCTATGCGTGCGGTAAATGAAACTTAAGTGACTGAAAAACATAGGAAGAGGGAAGCGTTTAAGAATTGTTTTTCTCCCTTCCTCCACGCCTCTCCCTCTCTTTCTGCCTCCCCCACCATCTCTTTGGCATCCCACGGCCTTTGACCAGAAAAGAGTGAAGTTAATGATACGTGCAAAATTTCTAAATCGCATGCGCTCTTGTTTGTCGGCATTGCGCAAGATAATGGACATAGAGGACACGGAGATCTCGAAGGCCATTCGAAACCGTATGCATACGCATCATTCTAGAAAATTCCAGCATCACGGTCCGGATACTCCGAACAAATCCATCCCTGCGCTCGCTAGATACGGCAGGTTCACATCCAACAGCGGCCATGGCTGCGGTGCCGTGACATAAATGTTTACCTGCTTGCATTATTACCAAGGGTGGCGATTCTTTGGGGCATTCGAAGAACCAAGTTTCGCAAATACCTACTTGTCCCAATCATCCATAGTGGCATCACTCAAAAGCCGTCAAGCGAAACAAACAAGAAATATTTTGAAGCACCACGGATGCATTTGACACCGGAATTTTAAGAAATCAATCGATTTTTCCTCTTGTTTTTCTAACGAGATCTGTAACAGAAACGCGTCAACTAAACATGTATACAAGGGTGGTATGAAAAGTTTGCGACCTAACAAAGATAAAAGACATTTTCTGGGGTCGGAAACTATTCAGAAAGAATAATATAAATATATATATATTTATATAAATCTATATAAATCTGTATATATTATTTATTTTAAGGTAATCCACTGGTTAAGGTAGGTTTTTGGATGGACACAACTACCATATATATATATATATATATATATATATATATATATATATATATATATATATATATATCCAAAAACCTACCTTAACCGGAAGGTTTAAGTTAAGTTGTTTAACTAAAAGAACACTCACAATAATATCTTGATGATTTCGACGGACTCGAATTCCGTCTTCTTCGGAAGATAAGATAGCCTCTTCCGAAAAAGACGGAGTTCGAGTCCGTTGAAATTATCAAGATATTATTGTGAGTGTTCTTTTTATGTATTCTCGTGCTGTGTGTTGCTGTCTTAAGTTTTTTATTCAACACTTCTGTATTACTTCGAAGAAATTATACAAAAAATATTTCTATATTTATTTATTCGGATAACTATAGCAAATGTAAAATCTAAACTGAAGAGTCCCAAATCAGTTAGGGTAGACATGAGGTAAGGTGAAACTTATTGCTGATCCCAATAACAAAAATTATGTCATTTGAACTATGATTAGTAAAGTTAAAATTGAATATGATAAGGATGTATTCCCTTAAAACGTTAATACTAAATATCCCGCGAGTGTTCGCTACCAGTCGTACTGCAAGGTTCCTGGTCCAATTATGTTTCACATTGTTTCAATACAGTCGTTACAGCCAGTCCCGGCAGCGGCGGGGATAACTACATGCCGACCCAGAGGTGGACAACATTGTGATACAAGATGTGCCGATATGTGAAAACTAAACATATAGAATATCTCTTATCCCTTTACAATTCAACGGATGAGGGTTTTAAGAATATACGAGTGGGAAAAAGTGGGAAAAGATATAAAAATGAGCAATGAGGAAATCAAAAGTATATGCCACTCTGATGCTGTTGATCTATCAAATAATTAAAACGATTTGCAAAGATTGTCGCATAAATTCAATACAACAGGCAAATTGCTCAATATGATTATTTCGCGTAATATTTCAATAGACCCTTATACGCACATGGGAATTAGATGGCATATCATTCAGAAAATTTTCTTGAAACACATAGGAATAGAGCTACCCACAAAAACAAATCGAGAGGAAGAATTTAGAGAATAAGTGATTCAAGCAAATGACAGAGGTCTGCCTCAATGAGACCATCTTGAGGAATATGTACAAATGAGAGAAGACTAAGACAAGCATATACAGAGCAAGAATGAGATATGGCAAAGAGTGACATAGACAAAACTAAAAAAGCCTCTAAAAAAACGTAGGAATGAAAATTCTTCGAAAAATCTCAGGGAAATTATTGAATAGAATGAAAAGTGAAAAAAATCAGAAAGGATAGAAAATCAACAAAGGGGACAAGAGAGGAAACAGGAATGGAATGGTGACATAGAATAAAAGACGGAAGAATTAACTAACATAGTCAGAGATGGGCTAACTAGGCAGAAGAAGAAGAAGAGAGTGGGCAGACAAACGAAAATAAGGCAGTTCTGATATGTATAGAAATGTATTGAAGTAAACAGACGCGAGCCAGAAGAGAAAGAAAGAAGAGGAGGTATACTAGCGCTTATAAATTATTTTTTTTAACCAACGTATCCGGGCAACAACGTCCACTGCCGAAGATAAGAATGTTTTTATCATTGTTGATTGATGACATTTGATGTCCACGGGCAAGAAGGAAAGCGAAAGTAAATCTTCCATCGCTTGCCACAAGCAGATAGTGATATAAGCGCAATAAAGATAGCAAGAGTAATGTTATCGTTGCCATCACGGAAGGGTTCAACTCCTTACGAGAGTTCAGGTCAAAGCCAGAGTTCAGATTCGCTTTGCTTTCCTATCTCGCGGAATTATTGTGGGATAGTGAAATGGAAAGCTGGGAAAACCCTTCTTATAAGAGAAAAAATAAACATCTTCTCGGCATAGTTATCGATGCGGATCCTTCCGCAAAGCTGGTCCAAAAAAGGGTTTTTACGCAAGAAATTTGATTACCGGAAGTTTGGAGGGGAAGCAAGTTTTTTACATATATTTTTCCATTTTAATAACCCGTAGAATCGAAAAAATCCTAGGCAGAAGTAAATTAACCATGCGTTTTTACGTGATTAATTTAATGACCAAGGTCCTTTAGACTATAATCATGGGAGAGACCTGTGACATAAGTAGGTTAGTGGATTGTTTGGTTGTTCTTAATATCGGACGGAATTAGATGAATACATTTGATTTCGCTCAAAGTCTTTTAATGTTATAAATATATTTCTCGTTTAAGCTTCACAAACTTCACATTCTCAAACAAATCTTTCTGGATCGAATTCTTAGCCAATTCATGTTCATTCAAATGAACATAATTGCTGGGAGGAAACTTTACAAGAGTCAAGCAGCTTTTGTGCTCTCACTGCTAAAGGGACAAAATCAACATGAAATTTTCTCAGATAAGCTCAAATTAAACTGCGTCATTAAGCTAAAACAAAACCTGCCATAAACTAGGTAAATACGAGTAGGATCAGTTAAAATATTGAAACAGATTTTGGAGCTCTCTGTAGTGCCTTTTAGAATTTGTCAGCACCAATATAATTTTATCCTTTCCGAAATCATTGCATAATACCAATAAAGTTCTAATTAAGCCTCATTAAGTCATAACCTCAAGTAAATTCATAATTACGTGTATATACTAAACTATCGCAAATAATGCTGCTAATTCTAAATATATGGTTTAAAGAACAAATATGCAAAGTACGTTCCAGGAACATCAAGAACAGTGATTAAATAGCGATTATTTTGATTCGTACCCTGGTGAATAGAAAACAAACAATTCAAAATTGGTCTGGTCTAATTACTTCTCTTTGGTAACCAGTATAAATAAAACCCAGCTTGGTAAACATGAAGGAAAGGGGCGATATGATAATATTATATTATAAATTGAGCCAATTAACACTATCCGCTCACTTCTAACTAAATTGTAAGTTTATATTTCTGCAGATCTTCATCTTTTCAGCATATTTCACTGAGCACAATCATTACACCGAAGTTGTTAAACAATTTCTGAATCTCCATCCACATTCCAAGACATTCATCCTCTTCAATGAAACACGCACGCCTACCTAAATGTTTGTTGTTAACACCAATATGGTGTGCTATTTTCTCTCTTCGGCTTGGAATTGTAGACATTACATATACGATGACAAACATAAATATTGTCTTCAAATAACCTGTATAATATCCAAATTGACGGTTAAAAATTTCAAAATACGTAAGCAAATAAAAAGATGCGAAAATATTGACTTTTTCGTACCACGTATGCAAATTCAGAACTTATCCACGCGTGGAGGTTAGCGAAGAAAAAATTAAGGGTGTATAGGAACTCTCGGTCCCCAATTCCATTCAAGGTGATTTCGACGAAATCTTTCCGGGTAGCCAATTCCACCGAGACGGAAATGGCGTGGATCTGGTTTCTTGAAGGTAGCGGCGTTTTCTCGGGCAAGGTGTACCTTCCGAGTTCTCGAGTCAACCTCTTGACTGATATTAATTAGGTATTAATTCATCAACATTCCACACTGGTTGCGCTTCTACCAAATTTTCAGTCTACTCAAAATTCTTAGAGATTCATTTAGTATAATTTAATGTCTTTCCATGTTCGGAAGACAAATGATTCAAAGGAGACATTTAAAAAAAAAGAGAGAGAGAAAGAGAGATATGATAATCGACAACCGGATCGAATCTCCGTAGTTTACTCATGAAATTCGTAAATTACAAATGCGAAAACTAAATTTTACGCAATGTTGAGGGAAACTTTCCTAATCATAACCTCAGTAAAGGTAATTTTCAAGATGAACCAACGAAGAACACAACCTATGAAACCTAAATTCAATGTATCAACGCTAAATATTCTCATCTCAGAAAATGTTGGTAACAGTCAAATCAATTAATGTGATTTCACATATTTTGACTCCCATTTTGCAAAACGGAAATACGGGAGAACTTTATTTTTACGGGAAACCAACATTTTGTTATTAAATATCATATTTACATAATTTTTAATGACTCCCCCAAATCACTTTCTATTTCCGGTCCCTCTCGAAACTGAAATTCAAATAAACACAACTACGAAATATTTATTTATTGCAGGTTTACACTATTTTGCAACACCATAGCTCTTCCTCAAAACTCTCTAATTAAATCCAATTTGATATATATAATTATCCAATTTTTTATTTCGATTTTTACTCTGATAAAAATTTCAATCCACACCATCTTCTCGTATATCATTAGTTATTAATTATTATATTTACTCGCTTTTCCTTTAATTAAACGTACATAATGTTTCCGTATAGTTTCTTATTTCTTGGTTTTGCCTTATATTGTCTTTTGCCTAATGGCAATATTTTCTAAAAACTCCTGATGAAGCAGAGAATCCAAACTACGGTGAGAAATACGATATGCTGTATCGAGGTAACCAAATGACTACGTGATGCATTAATGAATTAACTAAGGACAGAATAGAGTTGTTTTCTAGCGTGAAACCTCCGTACAACTACATTTCTCCCGAGGCATGTTTTTAAGAACACATGACAGAAAAATAACCTATCTATTGGTGAAGGAGTGCACCAATGTTCTTGGTCGACATATACTCATACGCTTATCTCAAATGGGCATTAGAAAAATGAACCACAAATTAAAATAATTATCATTCATCTATTTAAAAGGGCTACGTTTTCATTTCAGGCCTGAATACAATGGGTTAAACTAACATTAGTTGAAGTCAAAAGGAATTGAATGTCATTCAAAGAGACAAGCGCTTACTTTCCCAGAACGTCTCGCGGGACCCAATGAAGCGATTGAAAATATTTGCTAATTCATCCTTTCTATCATATGATAAAGTAATCTCGGTTTAATTTCCGGCATTCAGATTCATGTAACATATTCTCGATGATATGATACGTGGGTGCAAAGTGAAAGGCGTGATGCTGCTCTCTTCCATGTACTCCCCCACAATCAGTCAGGGCGAAAGAGGAAGGAAATATTTCACGTGATGCCCCGAGGATCGTGGAGTAAACGCACGGCATTGTATTTACATGCATGTTTTGACCCCTCCGAGAACTTTCGTTGAGGCCTCGGGTGAACTGCTGGATGCAGTCAGTGGAGTGAAGTATTCCATGTTGAACACAGTAAAGTCATCGTCGGTCATGAGTGAAAGCCTCGGCGCTTGGCATAACATCTGCAGTTATGAAAGTTTTGAAATGTGAGTTATGCAAACCATTTCACAAAATTGGTCATGTCTATGGAAAGATAATTAAGTGGAAATGTAGAATACTGAGATGTTGGAAATTACATCTTTCAAATACAATGCCGGGCAAACGTTTTAGTTTATCTCTCATCCCTTTCAATATTTTCATTATGGTCATACATGAGTGAAATAATACTCTTAGGTGCATTTCAGTCGATCTACTTACAAACAAAGATCTCTATCATCGTCCGAATTACGTTTCTGAGCATACTTTAACATGCATCTCGAAGATCACATACCACAATATGCCTGGAGCTCAAGCTAAAATGAATTCAAGTATATAAAATTGTATCTTCGGTGTGCCACAAATATTCCCCTCATATCAAGTAATAATGAAAAGTATAAAGGTGATATAAGTAACCGTATACCATTCAAGGAAGTTTACTTAATACGTTTTTCTTCGTTCAAAATATCGCCGATTTTCACCCTCTAATTCTTCATGACGCTTCAACATTCTTGGTAAATCGTTCTCCTAATATGTTTATGTATTTTAAAATGTTCCATTAAATACTTTTCCCACCTTCCTCTCACGCCCTTCTCTTTTCTCCGACATTCCATTTCCTTAGTAAAGAATTCAACAAGTGTTCGATATAAAACTGCGTCCTCGTCTTACTCCTTTTCCGTTCAAACCTCGTATTTCCCAACATTTATTTCTCTCATCGATTACTTAGACGGAAATTTATTTTCTTCCTCTTCTCTAATTTTTGGTGTTTCCCACTTTTTAACCAAGAGCACACAGTCAAATATTTTCTCTTAATCCACAAATAATGATCACGTATTCCTAACATTGATCACACTCCGACATCGATCACACAACAGCCATTGCATCTCATGTGCTCAATCGTTACTTAAAGTCAGTGCTTCCCTTGCTTTGTTCTACTCCATCTCTCATTAATAGATCCGAAAAAGATCATTCCTAGATGTGCTATCAAACCGATCGACAAACATATGCATTGTTTGATATTCTCAACATATTTTGTCACTTACTTTTAGCCAATGAGATCGTTTCAGTTTAATAAAACTATCATACTGATCATTCTTCACTCCTTGAAATTCCAGTATTCAATTACGTTGGATTCTGTAAGAATATTAATTATTCTATTGGTATAAAACATTTTCCCACCGAATTATCACACATGTATTTCACAGTATGTTACCATTTTCACTAATTCTCTCTCTATTAGCGCGTCATTTGATGCATCCTTTGTTTTATATATTTTTATCTGTGGCAAACTATCATTTGGAACAGATTTGTTCTTTAACTACATGAAATCGTTAATGAATAAATTCTCATATTATCCGAGCTTTGTCAATTTAAGGACTAAGTGGTTATAAAATACTCGCTTACAGAGTAGATCTCGTCAGAAATGCAATAAATAATAAATCAACATAAAACGTTTTCAAGAGGTCCTGCGAGCAATAAAAATGTGTACACCTTATAGAAGTAAATGGGGGAGTATTTCAATAGGACGCAATCTAATGACAAATACTTTCCGAAGATTCCTTGTTAACACTAACCGTATTGAAAATATCGACATGATTTAAAAAGATTTTTTTTGCATTGAATCTGTATTGCCTCCAGTAATTTAGCTAAAAATAATGGATTATAAGAAAATAAATTATTAGAACAGATGTTATAGTAGTCTCTGCTGCATAGTTAACCTTAATATCAACATTTCTTTCCTATTCCTTTTACAGTAACGTGCGAAACATTTTCCAGCGAAACTTTTCCTTTCACGTACAAACTGGAAGAAGATTCTTAGAAAGTCACCGAGGCACTTTCATTGTTTTTGGACTGTTTTCATTAGGTATCACAGTGACTTTGTATAGTGTTTGGCACGTAATATAAGTGAAAGCCAGAACCAGTTGGAAGAATCAATCGTCAATATCCATCCTTTAACCACTGCAATTCAGAGAATTAATCTAGAAACACTTTTATTCCTATGCATGCAAAGCCAATTAAGCTGATGAATTCACTCATTGAAATCTCTCTTTTGGCGATGATGATATGCGAGCTTACATATCTAGAAATTTCATTTAGTGATGAAGATTATGTATCATTAATTAATTTAAGATATTTTCCGAAACCTTAGTATATTATTCCATATCTAAGCATCCCTTTGCCTCCTAGTGCATAATAGGCACTTTAATATCATTTTTATGATGAATTTCTTACCAAATGTTTGTCAAAATCAGGGGAAAGATATAAATGTGATAATAATAAAATAAAAATGTAATTGAGTGCATTAGAAAGCATTCGATTTTAACTGTTTAACGCTTAAGAGCATACCACATCGAAATCCGAAGGTTAGATAATGAATAATATTGATTGTGGATTGATACAGGTTTAGATTAGAACTGAAAGTAATTCATTCTAGGACAAAAACATGCCTGAACGATTTATGGATTCGATTTCGTGATTTTATTGTTTCCATTCTTTATTCCTTACTTGAAATATACACCCCTTATAACGGTTAGTAATATCTAACCTAATTAATTCGGACCCAACCACACAAGTTTAAATATCGAACTATTTATCCGTATGATGGATGATTTTTGTATTATCCTTATGATACTGACGCCTAAGTATTTATTATAAACTTCGCAGTGCTCTTCCGGGTAAAGGTAGTTATATTTCGGGAAATCGAACTACTGAACTTGTAAGTTCTCACTAGCATGACACGAAATATCCTCAAATCCAATTCTACCTGCCCAATCCCATTCAAAATACCTTTTCTTCTCCTCACTCTACCTGGCTTTCATAGCATTCCTTCGTCTATAACCCTCTTCAGTATCCCCTTGCCTCCCAGTATGTCCTTCGACAACTTGGTTTACCTTGTTCGAATGTCTCCCAACAGCCATTTCCCAAACAGAAATGAGTAATTTTCTTTTAAATTTCTGCAGTTCACTCCCATATTCCTCTCCACCCAAAGATATTGAACTCTGAAGTTTCTCTGAAGAACTCTGAGTACGATTACCGAATCTTCATCCAAAACGATCGACTCAAAAATTCATTGATTCATTGCTCGAATAGCGTTTAAGTCGAGTGCGTTTGGTTTTATTCTGACCATCTGACTTCCTTCCTAGGAAACGGATTTTGCGATCGTTTGACTTGTTGTCGTAAGTTGAGATAGGTCGGGGTTTACTCAATGAGCGTGGCGAGCGAAACCACAACTCGAATGAAAACCATGTCCAGGGCCTCAAACTCCTGACTTTTCTATTTTTTCAATTGTGTTCGTTACACCCATAGCGTGTCCTTTGGTTTATTCCATGAGGCAAAGGCCACACTGTGACCGAGCGGGATTGAATATGTGAAATTTGACATCCAATTTTACACCGGGTTGAATAGCTCGAAAATTGATGAAGTCGGAAGACAAAAGCCGTCCACGCTAATTCCACAGCAATGGAGAATGATACAATTTTAATGCGGCGGTATTAAAAACAGTTGATAAAGAGAATATTCACGAACTGTTGGCGAATTTTTATCACGTCTCTGAACAGTGTGATTTAAAGAAAAATCCTCGCAGACTAATGCAGAGACTTCCACACAGAACTTAGTAGCAACGTATTCAGTGTTCCAAAACTTTCTGATGAAAAGTCATTTTATTTTCATTTTGATGAGGGAGAAAAAATGGACTAAGACGAACGTTGGATTCATTAATTTATCAAGTGAAATTTTAACAGAGGTACCTATAATACTATTCGAACCTCTCCTTACAGAATTTATCGAATGGCATCGGAGACAGCAGTGGCGGTGGCATAATACTCTATGATGCCCATTTCAAAAACGAACTACAAATCTAAGACTGAACACTTCACCGAATACGTGTATTGTAGTCAAATTAGATTTACTTCCCCTTTCGATATATTCAAGGTATCTATTAGGTAGAAAACCTTGAGTTGATTGACGGGGTAGTTAGGTAATTGAAAAGGAAAGTGGGATTTGGACTTTCCCTGAGAAATATTATCTTCTGCATGCTCCTTTTTCTTTGGCCTATACTATTTCTTCCTTCATTTCTTCGTATCCTCTGCCTGCCTTCAGGTTATCTAAAAACCTCACTCCCTTGCCTCCTCTACCTCGTCTTCCCAGCAATGTCTTTCTCATAGCCCCTAACATAAAACTACCTTTCAATATTCCCTCTGCCGTCTGCTTCTGCCTGTTTCGGATTTACTCAAGCAATATCTGCTCTTCGAATGGCGCGTTTAAAACGTCACCATTTGTCCTCCACTCTGTTCAACTATTCACCCTCATTGAATACATTTTGGAGGCGACGGATAAGAACGGATTACATTTCTATGAATTTCACGAACGCTATCTCGTAATTCCCTTTCGTTCCTTTGTACTCGGATATGCGGCTTGCACATTTGTTTTTAGGAAGCAACTGGGGGTACAAGCGCGATCGAAATCCAACAGGCCCGGTTACCAGGAGCAAAACAGATTAGCGATGATCCATTGCGTTGCTAGGAAAAATTGCTCCGGAACAGCAGCCGCTTTCTCTATCCCTTAAAAATGTGTCCGACCGCTAAAGCAAGGTTGCCAGACTTACGTTGCCAACCGCCACTTGCTCGCGTGCAACACCACCTCCCTCGAGTTGCCACAGCCTTGACCGACGCAACCCGGGGGGTTGAAGATGTGCGCCTTCACCAGTGGGGCATCCCCCGAAACCGAATGTACGCCGTGGATGCGAGAGGAAATGGACTTGGTTCCAACACCACCGGGGGGGGGGGGGGTCGACTCAGAAAGCCTTGATTGTGTATACACGTGTATGCATACTCACCCTCCCGACCTTATCCTCCCACGCCGAGAGACGAATCCTTTGTGGGACGAATATTCCAGCGTTCATTCAGCAGCGCGCGCGCGTACACACAAAAGCGCACAAACACGACGGAAGTGAGAGAAAGGGAGGGAGGTGGGGAAAAAATATACGCTCGCGATTATCTATCGCATGCAAGGGACAATCGAACGAAGAGACTGGACGGTTCCTGCGGGTCGTAGGGAATGAGGAGGGATGCTTCTTCAGCTGTGCGCAATTGCGCCCCACGGGTCGGTCCGCTCGGTTCATCCCTTCCATTCGCCGCGGGAAGGTAAGGGGGGAAAAGGGTGGAGAATGTTTTTTTCCGGTCCGACCTTGACCAGCGCCGAGGATTCGACACATATTTGGGAGAGATAGAGAGAGAGAGGGGGGGAGAGAAAGAAGAGAGTGGGTCACTGGTTCGCTGGCGCCCCGGGAAAAAGGGAGAATGTGAAACTCTCTCTCTTTCCCTCACTTCTCACCAATCCACATAATAAAGTGCGTTTTGTTTTCGGGCATGCATCCACACGCACGCACTCTTACCGCCCTCAAGCGCATCGACACCGAAATGAGTGAATTCCTGAAAGAGCGAAAAGTAAGGGTTTGAAAAACTTGACGGAATTGCTTGATCCCCACCTGTACGGAGTCACAATTTAGACGTGAAATTTTCACAGAGATATGAATTTGGTCGAGATTATTTTCACTACAGGCCGCAACCTGTTGGAGAGAAAGTAGTTTTTTCTTGGAAATTAACCGACCGATCATTTTATACATTATTCCTAACATTATTCTCTAAATAACGACCTCCAAATGATCAAAAAGCGCCGAATTACATTTTTCATTTAAGAAATATGGCAATTAAATATGCTAGTATTTTTCTGTGCAAATATTTATATTCTTTAATAAGAATGAACGATTATTGCTTGATAATGAAAATTTGTGGTCAATGTGAGAGGATAAATTTCTTACCAGGGAAACTTTCCTCTCGAACGATTTGATTATTGCTTTAGGGTTTTTTCTCCGTAAACGCTTAGTTAATGCAACCGAAGACAATGTGAAGTTAGGTATACAAACGCTGAGTTTTAAGGAAATATTATTTCCGGGCAGTTTTTCGGTCCACTGACAAAGTTCGATTTCCATAAATAAACCCTTGGAGCGATAGCAATTATTCTTATTTTTTAAACGCTTTTCCGTGGGTAAATATGAGGAAATAGTATTATAATTAGTTTAACTGGCTTAACATAAATAAATTAACAAGATCACCGAGCAATATTCCGCTATCAATGAAACGTTCGTTCGTGAATTTCGAGAAACTCGAAAGTTAATGAAGAAATATTTAACTTTTCTACTCAAATGCAAAAATAAAAATTTACCCTGTAATATTAATAACCCATTAAATTTGCGAAAATTAATATTTTATCAAATGTTTTATGCAAAATTATGAAAATATAATGTATCTGCTGATATGCGAAAAATTCACCTGAAAATCAAATGAATAATGAATGAATCTCCGGCAAAAGACAAAGATCAATTCAAAAATCAGTCAAATTTAAAATACATGAGTGTTTTTCATGTGATAAATGGAATTTGAAATTCAAATGAAAGGAACTGCGCGAGATGCCGCGATAGTAATTTTTCACGGAGTCTTCTGCTAATGTGCATTACAATGAAAAATTTTCAAGTGTTAAAATCATTCACCTTGAGGGAACCCGGTCGTGTATACTCTTTAAAATTGTTGTATTGGAATTTGTATCATTGGATCTTTATATGAAGGCATCACTTTATTCCCCTCTGTCAGGTAAAACAGGAGTTAATTGGTACTTTTTAAACAAATTCTAAGATAAAAATGTCAATTTTTCTTTGAATCACAAACAATTATCACCAATATTTGCTCACTTGCTATCTGATGATATAATCCTTGTTACGTTAGATAAATGTTCAGTCGAGAGAAGGAAACCTTCGAATCTGACTTTTCAAAATTGTGCTAGTCCGTAAAATGCTACCAAATAACACTATACTATTTAATACAATGTTTTTAATGACCAGAGGAAACGTTATTTGCTAACAAAAAGGACAGTTTTCATAAGAGAGATTAGGAGAAGTACTTCCGGTCTAGGCGTTTGCAGACGCACATTAGTCTCCCTTAATTAGCACTTCAAAGAAACGCTCACGTGGTTAGGTTAGAAACGGAGTTCGGTGTTTCATCCACACATCAAGGCCTGATTTCCGACTATTAGTTATGAGCATTTAATTTTCATGCAATTTATGACTGGCACTCAAGGGGCGAAATTCGAATGAAATTACACATCAGCGAAGTGAAATTCAAGAGGAGACAGGATTCGTGCATGCATCACTCTAATCCCAGGAAGTGTGCGCAAAGGGTCAAAGGACTCGCTTTCCTACTTAGCTATTCACTTTCAAAAGTCACCTAAGATTCATCACTATGCCTCACCATTGCCTAATATGGTATGCCTGAAATGTGCAAATCTGTGTCCACCACATAAGAGAGGCTATTTTCAAATTCGCTTATTAATAATTGTATTTATTTTATTATTGGGATTTATATTGTATAGTCATGAATGTTTTTCACAAATCTTTTTGCAAGGAGATTTCAAATATAAGGAAGAAGCTGCTAAAAAATAAATAATAATGTAATGACTGCTTTTCAATATTTCTATATTGGTAATTTTGGTAAGAGTAATTTTAATAATTTTTCACAAGAAGGTTAATTTGTACAATTTTCATTTGCCTCGTCATAATTGAACGAATGGGCTGCAAGAAAATTTTCATCGGCGCTTATGGCAGTTTCTAAGATTCGAAAGACAAATATCATCGTACATTACGTTATTGTCATGAGTAAACAAACAAACTTCTCAGTTTCTTTTTATTATCATAGTTATCGCCATACCCTCCCCTTGGAAAGCACCACTCCGTAGACTTCCGTCTCATTTAGATTATTCCAGCTGAGAAAATGTCATACAGGCGAGTCTTCCAGCAAATCGAAAGGGTTTTGACACGGGAATGAAATGCGGTACACATGAAAGTGACAATTCGTGAGCACTTATACCCTTCCCGTCATCCCTTTCACCCATCCCCCGGCTATCCTTACACTTCCTGGAAGGTAAGCAGCCATTTGTTCCGGCCCTCGCACAATCATTCCCTGCGGGTCAGAGTTCGCGAAAGCCGATCCGCGGTGAGATCACACTGGAGCAGCAGCCGCCTCCTCTCACTCTGTTCCGCATGCCAATGAGGAAGGAGTGGGCCTTGGGGGGGGGGGGGGTGAGGTGTCACTCCCACCCCCCTTACACTCACTTCCTCGTCTCCAACAATACGCGCCCGCGCCTCATTTCTGCCCGTCGGAAATAACGAGTACCTAATAGTCGGAAGTTGGTCCGACCCGACTCCACACCCATTCGTCTCCTCCCCTCCGGCAGGCAACCCGAGTGACTGATAGAATGGAGCTGACACATCACCAAATAATTTTGACTGTTCGTTCCGGGATTTAAAAAATATATGAATTAACATCCGGTCGAATGGTCACTATTTTGGGAAATATGTGAATGCGAAGAGAATTATTTCACATAAATATAATAAAGAATTAGCAGGACAGACTTCTTTGTAGAAGATGATCGAAATAAAAATGGTCGCGGGTATCTTATACATCTGTTTACTCAACTGATGTTTTATTCATTCATTAAGGAAAATATGGAAGCTGAAATTAAAATTAAAATTACCTGTCCAAAACTCAATTACCAGACTCTTTTCAGCAACGAAAACTCTTGATCTCAATAATTTAACTAGTAAGCTATGATCTCCTAAAATTGCTGATCAATCGGGAAGCCCGACGAACGAAATTTGTGTCAGACATTGTATCACTCTTTGAGAGAATCGCCAAATCGCAAAACTGAAGCTGAAACAACGCGGCTACAAACCACTACACTTGATTCCTTCTTTCCTTGATCATTCCCAAACTCATTGATATAGCCCTTATGAATTCAGATGTTTTATGCGACGGAGAGACAATCAATACGTGGTTTCTATTTCTCTCCTGCTATGTACAGAAAACATGAACAGCACTTAGAAACTAGATGTGAGCTACATGTTCACACTTTGGTGTGAATTCTAAACTTGTAAGGTCACGATCAAAACCCACCCCATGGGTTTGTCACGACGTTCCTTGATTTTTCTGTCCTTGGATATGGCTAGTAGCAACTTCTACCCTGGAGAGGGACTCCGGAAAAGCCTTAGCGTATCATCATGTTTCTGAAAAATCCAACAGTAAACCATTTTGTTTTACCCTCGCGCAAGACGATATAAGAAATAGGACCTAATGTATAAAGAATAGGACTTAAAATATAATATTAATTACCTACCTTATTCGTGTTTAGATTAAAATCCCTTATAACTGGCATTAAACATAGAGTCACAGCTGTTAAATAACCATGGCTAAATGGCCATGGTTATTTCCAGAGCTTATGGCTCAGTGGATGTTTGTTTTGTATCTTAAGTATTTAGATTCATACAGAAACTAATAATCCATTAAACAAGTTTTTTCTATAAATATCGTATCGCTCCCGTAGTACATATCTCACGTTGTTAACTGGCAGCCTTAACACTTTTTTCCCACTGAGGTGGCAAAATTTACTTTGTATACTTGCACAATATTTCTGTAATTTTTTTAAGTTGTAAACAACAACATTATTCTTTTATTGAAATATTTTTCAATTTTTAGATCCTATCATTTTCGTCTAACAATTAGCTAAATACCGTTCACATGACGTTGATTAAATTAATAATATCGAGACCGTGATTTTCGGAACGAATTCCTGGATTTCATAAAATACCAATACCATGAATACTCTGGATATTTATGTAATATACACCTTAAAATGACATAGTATCAAGGAAGAGAAAAGGAATTTTAAGAACCGCGATGGAATGAGTAAAAAATGGAATAAATGAAGTAGAATATTCTAAGTAAAGGCAAGGAGTTTTAGAAGAATTTAATTTCAAATGATGGTTGATGAAGAAGTTCAATCTTCTGATTTTTAATCAATTACCTGGGTTTCAGAACTTAGTTAAAATCCGATTTATCCCATACGAAAAGAATATACCACCCCAATCCTTTCTTCCCCTCCTCTATGCAATACAAATGTTGCTTGAGTTTCATGTTCATGTATATCAATAAAAGTATCTACAACAAAAATTTTTCTCAACACGGGAATATTCTTTAAAATTAATCGCGATGGGAGAAGGAATCTCTGCGACCCTGCTTATTATAATGATGTTTTTTTTTAAGTTAAACGTACTTCCTTCATTTCTTACATTCTTTCACTTTGCATTTTGCAATAGCGCTTTAGTAGTGTTGGCATAGCTGCTCTGCTCTCCTGCTCCACTCCCTGGAGGAACAAACAAGGCACTCCCACAGAAGTTCCGTTGCATCAACTCCTCCTCCTCCAACTCGAGAGAACTCCGCACACTATTTTCCTTTCCGCGTTTCGAGTTCGTCTGCCGCAACGCTATCAGTTCCTCGTCTCTTCAGGGCACGCGCACCTTCTTGGCAAAACCTATTTGGCCCGCAAGAGACAATATATTCTATTCAAAATACTTGGCTACATTAAGAACCCACTCTCAATGCGTTACACATGATGGCACCTACGCGATTTATTGGAAAAATATCTTCAATTATCAGTCATGTTATTTGAAGCAGAGTGAATATCATACACAATTTCACGAATTCTGACCAGGTGCTTTCAAGATTATTGAATATTCAATAGGTTTAAGATATTCTCTCATCTTCACTCCATAGGATTACCACACAGCTTTGATGATGTAGTTAATGGTATTGGCTTCGACGGGAAACCAACAGCTATTGAGTGTTTAAGCTTTCAAATCCACATTCTAAGGCCGTAGTAAACATTTCACATAAGGTAATATGCTAAATATTTTTCTGGAATGCATCAGCAATTTACATACGCAAATTTAAATCTATACCTTCAACGAGGTTTGTTTCCATGAGCAGGCCAGGAAATATAAATCGATGAACTTGCAAAGGTTAAGAAAAATATTACTAAAATGTTCGCAAATTATTCGCATATCAGTGTTTACCTACCAATATCTAACCGAGTACCGAGATTAAAAAAAAACATTATTCTCATCGCTAAGTACCTCTAAAATGCCCGTACAGTGACATTCAAACATAAAAAGATATGGTGCAAACAATTGATGATTGCTTAAATTTTATGCAACTTTTGTCTCCTGTAAAACACAGTTGTTTACAACTATTCAACAGCTTTTGAATACTTTGCTAAAATTTGTCTCCCTTTCGGATAGAATGACATGCTTAGTGCACAAGTTACATTAATTGGCAAGTTTATGGTCCTTGTATTATGAGATTATTTATTATTGACAGTCAACAGTAAAATCAGAGTGTAAGATACAGTAAATCCTCAGGGTTAATCTTGTGCCTTGACGCTGGGCGTTGGAGCTAGACATAATTCCATGTAGACAAAGTAAAATTTATTTTTTTCCTAAAATAGCAGCAAGTAAATAATTAACGAATCGGGTGATTTCTACTTCTCAAAGATAATCCAGTCGTTATATCCTTTTTCATTCGCGTGTCTTGAATTTTAACGTCGCATCAGTTAACCAACTCCCAATTTTCCCAAGAAATTGCGAAACTTTTGACGGAATTACCCGCTAAAATGCATTGCAATGCAACAATTTCAGTGAGTAAAAACCATTCGCCTGGACCAGGAATCCCAGTCAAGGCGAATGATTTTGACACTTTAAAATTGTTGCATTATAAGTCCCAATTTTTTGGTGTCGCATTTGGCGGCATATTAAATATATAAACGGTAGACAAATGACACCATTTTAGCAAAAAAATCACTTTATTTACGTTTTTGCATAAATATTTGAGGGGCTGATGCTAGTTTTTACAATATCAGCGGGAAAACAAATGCCTTAGCAAGTCGCAGAAGGAATAGGCTAAACCAATTTGTTTTTGCGAGACATTGCATCCTCTACACAGGTGGCATTCAAATATGAATTTCAGTTTAATTAAGCATTTCACCCTTAAAAATTCACCACATTCAAAATTTTCGTCCAAAAAGCTTTTGAAGGCAATTTCCGTAAGAAGACAAAAATGCCACATCAGTTCTGAACAAAATGGTTAAACATGTACAATCGATGGATAACGCTGCGGAACGTTTTTGATACACTTTAGAACAAAAACTGCGAGTTTAGTGAATCTCGTAAAACTGGAGAATCCACGAGACCTCCAAAGCCTCGATAAGGGTACCTTCTCATTTTACCCGTGTTTGATAAAGGCTGATAACGACCGCCACATACATGAATGCCGTCACTATTTATGAGGCACTCACCGTCTTTCGTATTCTTCACGAGGCACCACTCAGTCGCCCTACCGTAGTGCGCCGGTGTTCGATGCAAGACTCGCACTTCGGAAGTCGGGGTCTCGGATTGTCAGTTTCGCCGGCTCCCTGCCTTATTTCACCACTCTCCAAACAACAGGGCGACAGAGCGCACGAACGGCGGGACCAGTGCCACATACTCCTTTATATGAGGCGAGGAGTGAGAAATCCAAATGGGAACACACCTTTCCGAAACTGTTTCCCGGATTGGGTATTGCTGCACTACTTTAACATGTACGTTTCGTTCCTCCCCCTCCTTTCTTTTTCCCCAGCGCACTTGGACACAAGTAAACACTCAGAACGTGCCCACCTCAGCCAACCGACTGCTCCTGGACATTTCCGGACCCCCCCCCCCCCAACCCTGGCACGTTATCCAGTTCTCCAGGCAAAGGGAGCAGCTCTTGGGCACCTGACCATCGATCACCAGACGTCCTCGCGCCTCCCTCCTCGATTCTCCATTCCGATGCAATCGCCAGGGGAGCCAGATTCTGAAAACAGAATTCCTCCCGGACGCTACCGTCGTCGGATCCAGTGGGATTCCGGGTGCCAGAGACTGCGGAGGGGAGGCAAGAGCGACGGCGGTCGATGCAGTTCCGCGAATATACTTCGCACTTGCAACGTGTCGCCCCACATAAAGATGTTTAAAAGCAAAAAAAAAACCTTTGTGTGAACCGGACGATGGACGTGCATGTCATGCGTGTGCGTCAGTCGAGATTACGTGCTTGACAACTCGGCTTCTCACATCCTGGACGCCATCCGATGAATTTTAAAGTCCGCCGCGTTCTGATTACGACACCCGAGTGGCCTGATGTGAGGACGGCACCGTGCCAAAATCAAAACCTCCGTTCTTCTTGGGAACTGTCCCCAGCTGGATCGCTTCATGGAGTCCGCGTTCTCCGGAGGGCACGACATGCTGAAGCAAGGAGTTCGGTCTGCTTTGAGCGGACCATCGTGCAAAATATATCCGAAGGAGCTGTGAGAGTGGGTGTCTGAAGCTCCAGGATGCCAATTTCCGAGGTCATTTTGTACCCTATACCCCTTAATGACGAAACGCCATACATTATTAAAACAGTACAATATATTTAAAGAATATGCATATTCAACTATTCTCGCGATTAGAGTCTTACCAAATTGATTCGCTGAGTCCTTCTGCTTTGAGACGACGGACACAAAGAACACGCCTCGTCCATCCTAACCTAGTCAGTTTTATTTGTAAGGATTCCTAGTTGAAAAAAAGAAATAATGAACCTTAAGCCGGTGATTGGTGTCGATACAACTATTTCCGATAACCGTTGTTATCCGGAGTTTGGTACTGGTAAGCTCATGATATTTCTCTCTCTGAGACTAAAATTTCTTCAACCATTTACAACCAACCGTTCGCTCCATCTACCTTTATACTGTATATCTCTATACTGTATTTTTTTCAAAGTTTACGAGTATCTTTCGCTCAGCTTCATTTTAGCGTTTTCTCATGTAGTTCTGTTTTCCGGTACTTACGAATTCATAACATCACACGATCTTGTCAATAACTCTCCTCATTTCTTTCTTGCCATTAAGTGTTTTCTACTCGTAGGTAGATATACACGTACATGTATCCTCTTCACAATAAAAAATCGAACGAAGAATTACTAAAAACCAAAATTTAATAATATCTCAAAAAAATCCAGCAGTCCAACGGACTGGCTCGATTAGCTGGACGCTAAAAATAGTACCCATGTATAATTAGTATCAGTAATCATATTGTATTTCATTCCGAAGTGTGTTCACATTCATTAGGACAAAAATCCGAAGACTGGTAGACTTCCATTCTTTCCTGTACAAATTTACGTCTTGATATTTTTTTAACTACATCTCTCTTTAATTGTTCTTCATATCTGTTCCATGAACTTAATTGTTTCTTTTCCTACAGTTTCCATCCTATTATTATTATTATTATATTCCTAGCAACTCAATTGTACCTTAAGATGTGCTCAAACCAACCAGTTCTTCCTTTATGGTGGTTCATACCGACTTTCCGAATTCCACTCTTCTCTATGCAGCCTCATTTGTCACTTCATCTGTCCATTCAAACATCATTTTCCGATTCTGGCACCTGATTTCGAGGGATTGCATTCAAATCAACGCTGGTTTTCCGAAGTTCCATAAACACCAGAGTGGCACTCTGTATATGAATGTCTTCACTTGCGATTCCCTTGTATTTTACCGTAATGTCTTCGAGAATAGTAATAATCTCTTCAACACGAATTCCTAAGCTTTTTGGTTTTAACTTTTCAATATCTTATAGTTAAATCCTGGTATACGAGTATTACCTTGCAGTTGAAGTAGGGTCCTACATTTGAATGTTAATCCAGTACAAAAACTAGTTTTTACGAGTGCTTACTGGAATATCATTGGAAATGGTATTCTTTTTTAATGATGCAAATATTAATGTTTACATCACGAGCTCCACAATTATTGGCCAGAGAATTGCATTTTGCGAAGGAAACTGTTTTTCTTCTTTAGAACAGGAACTTCTGTCTCCGCATAGAGTAATGCATTTACGAGATAGAAATAAGTTTTAAGCCTTCCAAAATAATTACACTTGATATTACAAATAATCCTAGTACTCCGCACCCTGTTCCAGTGGTGTATCTGAATCCCCAATCCCCAAAATTAAAGTGGCACAAGCATCCGAATCGCACAAGCCATATCGCACTAATCAGTCGCGAAAGGTGTGGACTTAAACTCCGGTTAACGCCCAGGATGAACCGAAAAAAAAATGCCGACAGAAGGCACCTCCACCTGTCCCGAGCAGACCTTGAGGTCGATGAAGATTCGGGTTGAGGTGCGGTGAACTCGGTGGAAAGGGCAAGGAGATATTTTATCGTGGAAAGTCTTTTTGAAGGGCAAACTGCGATGCTATTTTTTCCTCGGAAGAAAGGTGAAAGTTGTTTTTTTCTGACCTCTCCAAGATTTTTAACAGGTAATTATTTGAACTTAAGTTATTTCCGAGAAGTACCTAGGAGTTTAAGACTACTTATGAGGCCTTAATTAGTATCCTCAAATAGAATTTAGGATGACATCGTCGGCAAGTAAGAAGAATGTTTGGCCACAGACCGGCTTCAAATCTCAATGGTTTTCATTGGGAGTCCTCAGATAAATTCGAAGTGTGATATCCTGAGATGAATGACCTTCTGAAAACCACGGGAGAAACTGAGAAAGATACTGGTACACATAACTGAATTCGCTAATCACGCACGCCTTGGTGTTCATTTAGTAAGTTGGGCTCTGCCTTAAACCTATCAAAACCGAACTTCGCGTTATAACAACAATATATTAACAACAAATACAACAATTGTACATTTATAACAACATTAATATTTGTTTTGAGCGCGAGTGCGAAACTTCAATGAAATAGCCACTTTCGAAAATACTAGATTCATATTTTTAGGTTACTTAAATATTGTCAAAAATACTATTAAATTTCACGCTCTTCATCACAAATGTCGAGGAAAGTACTTAAATTAACATCCTGGCAAAAGAATCCATTAAATTTATTGAAGCAATTAACTTTGAATTCAATAAAACAAAATGACTAAGGAGTTTCTATTGACATTGATTTCAGGGGTAATTTCTTTCTAACTGAAGAGGAACTCTGCAGAAAACAACAAAGGTTTGCAACCTTGTATACTATTTGTTTAGCTATTTGGAATGAATTAATCTGACTAAAGCATTAATCTTCCTCAGATCCCCCGCTGTTCTTTTAACAGACGTTTTCCCTTTCCATCGTCTCCCATCTCCCCGTGTCGCTTATGATTCGACCTTCGTTGGTTCTTTCTCAGACATCGAAAATTTAACCTTGAAAAACACTTATGGTGTTTCAGTCCAGTCAGCTCAGCAGAGTCGAATTTCCTCATCGATGTTTCCTCGACCAACTCCAACGCACTCCGTCGGCCAATTCTAAACCGCAATGCCACAGTTAGCTTCCTAACTCTAATGATTACAATTATCTCCAACAGAAAAAAAAGTAATCGGAAAGGTATGGGCCATGTCCTTTGCTGTGCTGTGATGGGTCCTCCATCAAGCATTCATTAATTATTCAAGATTTTAACATATGACAAGTATTTGTCAACGTAATCTTCCTGCAGATGAAATCAAATTCTTTTTGCCAGGCCAACACACTGAAGAAGCTAAATACAAAAGAATTACTTTCCTCTTCCAAGGTTAGCCTCTTGTAAAGAGTCATTTATTCACACATATGACTTGAACATTTTAGGCCCATGTATTAATTCAAACATAACCTAGACTAATCCACGAGGTGAAAGTGACAGCTAAAACAACAAAATTGGCCGTCGAGGGCATATTTACTTTTTTTACTGCTTCATAGGTTTATTATTTCTCCTGGGGTTTTGTATATTATGTTTTTTATGGGGTTATATATATATATTATAGTACTGGTTGTTTTAGTAAAAAACCTAAACTACCATCAGGGCTGAAACGTATTCGGAAAAAAGTGTAAGTTTACATAAATTACGAAAGCTTCAATCAGAAATTTTTTCAGTTTGGTGAAGTTTGGAAATTTGTATAAATCGTTGAGAGGGTATGCAGGACTAACGTGCATCTCTCCTGTGAAGGAAAATCTGGAGAGAAAAGCGATAAAAAAATGGAGTGAAAGAAAATGAGAAATTAAGGTTCAAAAACAAAGGATATGCGTGCTATAGGTGTTAATTCTAACCATTTAGCCCTTATGGTTTAGCTACTCCTGTTGCCCTATGGTTTTCGTATGACATGTATTGAAGGTTAATTTACATAAACTTCGTTGCAATTAGGCAATTTTCCTGGTGGCAACGGTCCAGTGTGATCACTGGTCACTCTTACAATGCACATACATACACACACAAGAAGAACAGATATGAGACAAAATGCTCGTATATTCAATGACACTTTTAAGATTACCGACCTCTCCTTTACCATCACACAAGGATTAGGTGTACACCACACGAGTACATACTACGCACCGTCCATCGCCACACTTCGTCCGTAATCACGTACTCATCAATTTCATATACCGTTCAAAATCGCGTCCCGTTAACACATTATTCATAGCACAAGTCACACTAATCAATGGAAGAGAAAATACCTATTAAAACGTTCATAATGTTTCGATGAGTCGCCGAAAGTGTAAATTGATTAATAAGTGTATTGCAATGGATGCATGTCCTTTTCATTAATTGACCGGGTCATACGTATTATCAATAACTAGGAAGAGGAATGTAGGGCTTCATTATCCGAGTATGTAGCTTTTGGCCCGTCAGCATGAAGCGTATACATACGAGTTTCTTTGAGGGCGATATATGTAAAAACATTCTGGTATTATATTATAGTGAGTATGAAATTATCTTCAAAATTTATTTCTTTAAACACTAAATGGCCGTTATTCACGAAAAACAGGATCCTTTTTGAAAGACGAAAGAAAAAAAGGAGAATAATAGAATTAATTGTCTACAAAGGCTGATTTTTTGTGCACTAATTATACTTTTTACTCAGATTATTTATTCTTCGAAGTTATCATAGAGTTTCTACACTGTTGGAAAAGAGTAAAGATCCAGATAGCTTGAAATTGCTCGCGAGACATATGTACTTGTAGGTAAAGCCATGGAAAGTTTACCATGAAAATGATTCATTTCTGCAATTGTTTCAACGTGCCAACAGCATGAGGCGTTTCGAGTTACATGACAAGAATTTATGTCAACCAAAAAACCGATAAAACCACATTCGTGCGTAAATTTCCACTTTCCAGGATAAAATTAGAAAATAGCATCGTTCCGCAACCGCCTTCTCCATCCAGTGGCGTCTGGAATGCGACTTGAGTTAGATTATTTGGGTCAATGACCATTTCAGGGTCATAAACTATTCAAGACATTTTGCTATGCACGAGAAAAAATTGGTGAAAACCATAAAGGCTTCGCATTTTTTGTTGTTTGATAGCTGCTATTAGTTGGTAGGTATATCAGTGGCTGCGGATCCTAGAGTAATATCCTGAAAATATCATTGAAAGAACTCACTCGCTGTCGAGTCACTATTCCGGTGATGATAAAATTTAATTAAATTTTCAATTTTGGATTGGTACAATTGGAAGTTGTAGAGAAATATCCATTTCGTGTCGATTTTCATATTTATGGATAATTTTTAAATATGGTCCAGAGAACATCATCTGCTCGAAAATTAATCATCTTGGGGCCATAAAAAGTGCATCAATGAAAAATAATTAATTTAAAGAAAAAACGTAGCCAGTCGAGATATTCAGCTCACGTGAATAATTTTAAAATGTTTTAAAATTTACAACTAACGCGCACGTCTGGAAACCTTAAGGTCGTGTGTTCCTTTTTCCACTTCGAGCACAGATATTATTTTCTGCCTTAAGGATCTTCAATTACAAATCGCACATATAGTTTGACATAATTTTAGCTGCGGAATCGCTCCTCAGATTCTACCTAAAGACTACTAGAACGAAATCTATTAAGTACTGTGAAGGAAGTTTCTATCGTGTGA
The DNA here is from genome assembly GCA_037158775.1 of Hetaerina titia. NCBI lineage: Eukaryota > Metazoa > Arthropoda > Insecta > Odonata > Calopterygidae > Hetaerina > Hetaerina titia. Next base: position 65,235,977 of record CM073769.1, read on the forward strand.
CTCTCTTATCCATGAAGGATTTTAATGCTTGTCACTACACCGCTCCCTCCAGCTTTAAGTTTCAATGCCGCCCTTTCCAACGATAAAGTTTGGTACCACCCTGACTGTTGGCTGCCTCGTGACCCATTCGACCTTGACGAAATTTTCAGGAGGAAAAAACCACAATTTCTCAGTTATCTATGAAGGTTCATTTCGGGCCTAATCGTTGGGATACACGTCGTGTTTCGGTTCGTAGGAGAGAACGGCATTCCCTTTCGGGTTAACGGCCGTTGCGATTAGAAGACGTGAATCTCTCTCTCTCTCACAAAATTTTCCAGGCTGGCATCTAATGAAGCAGAAAGCATCGTGGCCCCCGTGGAACAGAGAAATTTTTCAAGGGACAGGGGTAAAAATTTCACGGCCAGACGCGAGGCTCGTCGGAGATGACGAATTGCCTGAGGTCGGTGGCCCTGTTCGGAAGAACAGATGGGATCGCTTTTTGGAGAGAGTTGACCGGAGTTGTTGCGTTCCAAGGAGCGAGGGATGACATGGGGGAATCTAATATCTTCCGATCCTGACGAGAAAGGTGAGAAAGTCCTCTTGGTAGACTTGCGGAGTCATAAGGTTTCTAGAGAAAAAAATCATGTTGATTAATTCGCGTTAAACAGTGAAATAGGGAAATGAATGTGACCGAAAATTTCACTAGCTCGGCTATATAGTAAATATAAATTTCTATGTTTAAATATATACATAGCGGTTCGCGACAGTCCAGAACCTGCTAAAAAACCATAACTAGCACAGGGAAAGGAACTGGCCCCCCTAACCTGATGTATGAATTTCACACGCCGTCGGGTTTAGTACTGGTTGAATTCTACCATCACCTACCAAACCGACCTTCTGGTTCATATATATATATACGATAGTTTCCAGTGTGGTATGGAATATCAATTAATGGACGAACAATATCTTTCATAAACGGGGGAATGAAATAGTGTGATGTACATGTATACCGAAGGTGCACCCGCCACTCTCATCCTACGTCAGCACTTCCGATGCTTATTAGCGGCACTTTGGTCTCGACTTATAATTTTTATGGAACACACATTAAGTAAGCCTAACTTTTCGATGAATGAGATTCTTAAAAATGCTCTCCTCTCTTTGTTATGACTGTTCTAATTACGTCAAAGCTGTGCTCATTTCAAACCTTCTGCCTCTTCCTTTATCTTCGCTTGCCCTAGTTACCTAATATACGAGAAACAGAAACTCGAGACACGAGAAACTCGTACAGAAACTTCGAATCTCCTTCCATTCCTATTATTACAGTTACCATCCTCTGGCATTTAACATATTCCAGAAGATTGGAGTAATATTTCTATTATTTCCTGGATGAGATTTAAAATACCCTTATGTCATGTGAAATAAATTGAAGCCATGAAAAGACGTAGAGGTTGCCCAGTCTCATTTGTTAAGAAGGCGGCATAACTACATTCCACATGCTAAAGTAATTGGAGGCCAGGAAGAATCCAAATTCTTTCAAAATTTGTCATTTCTACCAAATTTATTATTGCTGGGAAACATTGTTGAATGGAGCAGCGGGATTGGGAAACAGAGGCGAAAAACTACACGAAGCGGAGAGGTCACGAACATTCCAAATCCATACAACATCGATTCGATTCAGATGCTCGAGACAATGAGAGTAGTATCCATACGAACAAGTCGCAATCCCTATCCTTTCATTTTTTTTTCAAATAACGACCTTGTATATTCCCCCACTCATCACCCTCTCGCGGGCCTCGATTTTCCTCATTTCACCTTGCCATGCCAGTCGCTCACAAACCCTGTTGCTCGCAAGTCACTCTCACCCCCTCGTCGCCCTCTTACCATTCCTGCTCCTCCTACCATATCGTTCTCCACACCCTTGCCCTAATTTTCATCCGAACCGCCGTCTTCTTCTTCTTCTCTCCACCCACAATCAATCCGATTTCTTTCACCCCTCCCCATCCAATCCGATCGGTCCCCCACTCAGTCTTCTCACGCCCTCCCCTTCACCACCACCCCAGCCCCCCCCCCCCAAAACGTTCTTTTTCTTTCGGTGGAGGCGAGTGAAAGTGACACTCGGGACGAGGCTGCAACTGGTCCATGGCGGGATCGCGTCGGACGCTCTCCAAATCCCCCTCGAGACTCTCTCGGTGTTCCTCGCCCGGGGCGTCCTCGGGACGCGAGTTATCCTTTCCCTTTTCACCCCAACGCCTCACTCCTCCCCCTTCCTCCCAAACCCCGTCATGTCTCTCTTCTCTAACGCTCAGGAGATCTGCTCTCATGTACCACATCCCCCCTCCACCTCTCTCAGCACCAAATTCTGATTACTCTTTCGTGTATTACTCCACAATAACTTACTTTTCAAGCCTCCAATCAGCCAAGCGGGTCTTAAACTCATAAATTATCGCCAGAGTCTAAATTTAATTGCGTCCCTTTCACAACGAGGACGTGGAGACGGGATGATGCGTTTCAGTGCTCAGCATGATGGCTGTTGGACCAAATATTAATTGAATTTCGGCGCCTTGGAGAATGATTCCCTACTGCTGCTAATTGGTGGTGAGAGGTTGCGTTTTTTGTTTGAAACTCATTTATAATGTTTGAGATATAAATACATATATTTTTTGTTTTTCATAAAATTTTATTTGTTGAATTTTCTTATTTACTTCATTTGCTAATAATTAAAATACTTAGACAAGAGAATGAGAAATCTCTCATCAGCACTAGTCAACGCATACTTGTATGAGGAAACAAAAGAAGAGCAAGTTAAACATTAGAGGAATTGAGGTGGGAGTCGAAAAATAAATTTCATTGCCGAAACTATGGCAGAGAATCAATAACATTCGTAGGAATCCTTGACGTTCAATGAAATGTATTGAAATTAATAAGAATAAATTGTAATCGTAGCACGGATAAGACTTTACAGTAAATAAACTGAAGTTCCTCGAAGAATTAGAACGTAGTTTAAGCAATGAGGGTTGTAAGACGGAACCCTTGTCGCAAGAGAAGGCGTATAAGATACGCAAGAGATTTGGCGTTAATTTGAAGAATGAAGGGCTGCAGTTGACCAATCTCAAAATTGAATGAATAATGAAGTGAGTTTTGAAGTATATACGAGTACTTACATATTTTTCATGTTTGCCTCGGAGAGTAAGAACTTGCTTGTAAGTTGCTCTTGTAAGAAGAAGGATGACTCAACACTTCTATTCTCCGATGTGACACCGGTGATGTTATGACCTCCCGATGATCGGCTCCGCTGAATTCGTGTTTCTCTTGATGATTAGGTGAAAATCTCAACGCTCTCAAGCCACAGAAAATGTGCACACCACGCATGACTCAAATGTTTCCAAAGTGTTTTTAGAAATTGCTAAAGGAAAACTCACATGCAAACGCACACAACAGCCCATCACATCGTCCCTTTCGTCTTTTCTGACTCGTTCGCATTACAAACTTCATCACACTCGTGAAATCAATACAGAGAAGCAAAATTATCGCCGTAAGCGGTGCAAATGTCCATCGCGATAGTAATGACCTGGGTACCGGCTTACACACAGCCTAATAGCGGAAATAACGTAGCCCTGATGTCGTCTAATCGCCTTAAACTGTGAGAAAGACGAAACTCATAACTGTAGAAAATGCCCCCAGGCTAGGGTTAAATGTATTGTCCTGACAAAAGAAGAGATTCTTGCGAGGTTAAAGGCCCACTCATAACGAAAGTCGAATGAATTCCTCCTGCCTTTGGACTGCAGTGCAAAAGCGGGTGCATTAGAAGCTAGATAACAGAAGCCCAATTCTTCTTGTAACCTTCGTTTGCTTAGTGCGTGCTTGGTAAATTTCTGCTAGGTCTGGTCTAGTATCTCAATCAATTCCAATCCCAATTCAAATCCTTTCCCGCATGCCGACAACCTGACGGCAATGAAACTGCGTGTTAATTAATCGAGATAAATGAAATTAATTTAATCGTATAATTATTCAGTATAAATTAAAGGACAAATTAATTTGTTTTTGGTAATAATTTTTTCAGGCTCGATTTAAACAAATTATTTCATTTTTCTAGCAGCCGAACACAAACTGTACATTCAAATGAATGTGTGCTTTGCGTGGAATACCTATTGCTAGAATTAATTTATTTTATTCTTTTTATATGATTTTGGGAAAGTAAATAATAATTAAGGCATTCACCATTCACGATTTATATTCTTTTTATGAAAAATTCACAAATATTTTTTTGAGCCGAAATGAAAATGATTCAACTGTAAATGGAGACTGCATACTAGCGATATGTTTTAAGTACAGTAGTAAGTACATACATATACTAATGAGACCAAGCGCTGACTACCCTCTTCTCGTAATCCCTCTAAAATAAAACGAACTTGACCTTCCACATAGAACTAATTACACATTAGCGACCAAATCCTTTCAAATGCTTGTTAATGGCTGCTAAGTATTTCTTCCTACCGTATGAGAATCTAGTTAGTGAGAACAAGGAAAAGCCTACCCCTCCTCCGCCATCTCTCTCTATTTATTCACTACCCCTCTCTCTCTCTCTCTCTCTCTCAATTCACTCTCTCTCTCTCTTTCTCTCTCTACGTACTGTAATTCATTCACAGTCCCAAATCACATCTCTTGTACCTTCTCGGTCAAACTCGTCTGCCTTGTACCGAAATTTCTCTCCAAACCCCATGGTCATTATGCGGGAGGTCTCCAAAAAGAAATGTACATCTGTACTTACGGATAAGGAATGACCTTCGTGATCGATTGTATCCAATTTTTTCGGAAGATGGACCATCACTACCATGACCCAGAATCTTTTAATGATGAAAAAAACTTTTCCTTTTAAGCATTTAACATTGATACCGTTTGAAAATTGCTTGAGGCAATTTTCTCATACTCGCAATTTCTGGTCCACGGTCGTTCCATAAATTGCTCAATGTGGGCAATCCCTCCATTTTTCTTTTGCCAATTCCCCTTTTATTTGGTCACTCAGACAATATCATGGTACCATGTCACGTGGAGAGTGATTTGGACGAATCCACTGGGAGAGCTGAATGGCTCGAAAGGCAAACATTTGATGTTATGAGTTGCTTAAAATGTCGAGACGACAAATTTCGTGACACTCGAACGTATACCTGTGTCATCGCGTCTGTGGAGGGTTGACAAATATTAACAGGTTTATGAAAAGTTCACGCATCTCGGAAGTGTTTTGGACCAACACGGTCAAAGTAGTAGGAACTTAAGGAGAAGAATTGTGCAAGGCAAAGAGGCTTTCACAAGGAGGAGGGAGTTGATGACGGGAATGTTGAGTAGGGATGTTAAGACAAGACTCGTAAAAACGCTGATATGGAGCGCAGGTATGTATGGCGCGGAAACGTGGTCACTGAAGCAGGAGGATAGACGTAGATTGGAGGCTTTTGAAATGTGGGTGTGGAGAAGAATTGAGAAGGTGAAATGGACCGAAAGGAAAACAAATGAGGAAGTACTAGAGATGGTGGGTGAGGAGAGGGGTTTGTTGAGAGAAATCCAATGGAGGCAGGAAAAATGGATAAAGGGCAAATTGAGCGGCAGTGGGATGTTGTAGACGGTAATAGAAGGGAGAATGTTTGGCAAAGGAGGAAAGGGGAGGAACAGGATAGGGATGTAGGACGGGATGAAGGGAGGAAGGAAGTACACAGAGATGAAGAGGGACCTGATGTAGATTAGGTTGCTGGATTGGGTTTTGTTTGGAGTCACCAAATATTTATTTGCAAGTTGTGTCCATCCAAAAACCTACCGTAACAGGTAGATTACCTAAAAATAATATAGTATTCTGAGACTCAGACCCGAGCTTCTCAATCGCCGTGCTGATGCTCGAAAACTAAGCTGCTATAATGCCTCAGAAATTTACCATACGAAAAATTCGCTTCGTATTTATAAATGATATTGGATATTCAAGTAATAACGGTGAAGTTGTAGCCTATATAATTTCCTGGGGTGGGAGAAAAAATGTACTTATTTCACACAACTTCAAAAATACATAAGCAAGGCTGAATATATGTATTTGTTTTGCATATCTGGTTTAAAACAGGATTTAGTACCACGTCATTTCGCACTTGAACGGTAAAAGTTTTACTTCAGTAAACTGAAAATAATAATACAATTTGAAATTTAATATTAATTTTATAGAAATATTGTACTTTCATATGCAACTGCAATACATTTATCACGCGAGTGCGAATTCGAAAACGGTGCGTAGTGAGTTTTTGCCAGAGGTCTGCAAATGCACCTATGGCGTCTTTCATAGAGAAACACTCGGCTGCACAGTAAGCTCTTCCCGAATTCGATTTATAGTACTGGTGTAGATAGTTTATGGTCGTAATCTTTTTCCTTTTCTGTCGTTATGAATCACATTAGTCCATGCAATTCCCTAAATTGTACTCATAAGAAAGGCAGTTCAAGGGACTGTTACGGGAAATAGGCTTTTGTTCAATTTTTGGGTACTTGTGTGTGCGTTGGTGCAACTTAAGGTTATTCCATAGCAAGGCCACCTTTTCATTTTATTATATATTACTTAGAGAAATTTAGTGAAGAAGTATGCTTACTACTCAATTTACTCGTGAAGGCGAAATATTTCCAAAGTTTTCTTTACATTCAAAGAATTATTGTGAGTGTTACACATTGTTTGAAAAAAGCTATGCATCACGGAAATGCACAATTACAGCAAAACCGTAACTTAGATCATTTAACCGGGAATATATTTAATGGATATCTAGCCTGGAAAGTTCAATCGATATAAACGAAATATGAGAGAAAAGGTCCTCTTTTTGAACTATATATTATCATTTCATGAAAACAAAAACAATATACTGGCCGTTTATTTTCGTAATATACTTCTCCAACATAAAATAGTACAAAAAATATATTATAGAACCATAACAAGAACGATATCATGCGATGAATGAAAAATAACTTGATAATATCGTTAGAACCGCATTGTTTGGAAAATTAATATCTAGGTAAATATTTAGTGTAAAAACACCGAATCTAATTCTCAGATGAGCTGATTCCTCTCGGGATTCACACCCGTTTTATTAACCCTAAATCTTTCTGCCGAAGTGTTGTGAAGTTGTGCCAACGATAGACGAAATAAGACTAAGGGGTTCTTCAAAAGTTTCCCCTGTGCGAGAACGTCTTGGAAATATTTTCCAACCGTTCCTACTTTTAAAATGTAAGTAAACACATGATTTATGTAAATTACTTCCAGATGTGGGAAACAATGTAAACTTTAAAAACGGAGACAAAAGGAAATTTACCGAGCCTTCCCAAATGCCACATTTTCAGGGCCCTCCGGCGCCCCCAAGCGCCACCCCTTCCCTCTTTTCTCCCCCATAGACTAATGCACCTCCCCGGGGGGGGGGGGCGGTAGTGCCCACTTCGGGAACCACTGATAACCGAATGGTAGAATTATATAGATTACGCGGTCCACAGTGGGCATTCTAATGAAAGCAAAATAATTTCGTCCTAAAACATTTTGATTTTACAGAAACTGGGGAATCTTTTTCCAAGTCATCATGAAGAAAAGAATTAAGTTACACCATTTTGCGTTACGTCCTAATAAAATTAGCGAAGGCCACCTCTTCTAAATCCATGTTACAATTCACCACTTTTCCTCGCACGATTCTCCATTTCGACAAATAAAATAAATATATTCTACGGTCACGGCAGCACTGTGTAAGCTAAAATATGTGATGTGATAGAAACGGGCGAAATGAGATGGGTGGTTTCTGAGTAACATATCCATACTAAGTGGATTTCTGGAACATTTTTTTGTTTGGGGAACTAATTTTTTAGCCTCTAAGATTTTTAAATGTCGTCGACCTCCATGATATTAGCTTGCATTCAGCAAGCATCACCTTGAAAAAAAATTCATCATCTTACGCAAGCTGAACTGCCATAATACTTGACGCTTTTGTGTCGTATACAATTTTTACGATTCAGCAGCGATCTCGACTCCCGACTGCCTTGAGCTAGTCTTCCGCGCAAGTATGCCAACTTCTTTCAATGGTATTTCAAGTGAATTTTTGCTTTTTAATCAAGATACTTGTGGGGTACATCAATTGATGCTTGCTTCATAAGCTTGAATCGCCGCACGATGCTTAGGTTTCATCTTTTTGTTCGCGAGCGAATGCTAGGGATGTTTGACACACGTGGATGATGAAGGCGTCATGACCGTGAGCAGGGGAGAGGGGGGGGGGGGGGTGAAGGTTATTGTGAGGCGGGGGATGACGGTACGTTCAGTATGCCTTTTCTGAACAAAGCATCACTCTTGTGCTGTCACCCATTGCTCTCATTGGATTTACTCACTGACACAAAGTCTTTCCTCTTTTTTGTGTGGAAATCAGGTCACAGTATGTCATTTCTCCACCTCTTATTTTCATAATCCCAATTTTCGCACTGAAGAGCGTCAAGCGCGATGGCATTTTTTTGATATGGGATTTGCGCAAGTGTTTTACGACACATTCTATTCATGTTGGTGTATTTTATATGCACCAACTTGTGCAAGCTGTTCATTTCCGGCTCTAGTTTCGGCAGCAGAAGGCTCCAATGCCTTCCTCCTTAATAAACGAGGTGTGTGAATGATTCAGTAAGGTTTTTTTTGCAAATTTTAGTTTCACCACAAGGCGTATACGAAAGAAGTGTGACATTATTTTCAATATGCAAATTAATAATACAATTTGTAATTTATTAGAGGAATACAATCATTTCAATAGAAATCGATTATAATTTTCCAATATTCTCATCAAGTTTATGCCTTTAAAAGCTCTTAAATCTTTTCTCCCTCGGGTTATAAGTTTTTTAATTAATTAATCAATTATTAAAATGAAAATAGCAGTAGTAAATTTCTACGAAAGCCATGAAACATGCCTCTCATATGTCTAAACCGAATATAAACATCCTCAGTACCGCCTGACTACTATAGGTCCACTGTATGGACAGGCATGGTTTGATAAGTAATTTATGTTGTCCTGTATCTCGACCCATATCTGATGATGTGATTATAATAAAAGAGGTTTGACCTTTCTTCTAATATGAGTTTCTAAACCTTCCACAGTAAGCGTGGGCTAATTCTGTGACCAATGCATCATTCTGAAATGCATGAATGACTTCTAACCAGATAAATACTAGTAAGTATAAAATCAACACAACAACAGACCACATAAGTAAATCGAAAAATTAACAACAATTTCATAAATCCAGTCACAAATAAGGATTTATGTCCATGATTGCTTCTGCCTCGTAAACCCCCGATACGAGGGATCGCTGCATAACCCCGAACCTCCCTCTCCTACTAGATTTGATTGTTCTCCGGGTTAAGGAGAATTTGCATCTTTCTTTGTGAAAATTCACAGTTACATATATCCAGTTCTTTCTTACCTGGATCACTCGAGGATCTTTCGCGTGAATATGGGATGGTTTCTTTCGTTTCCAGCTGTTGTCACGCCGTGACGCATTTCCGCATTCACCTTGACAAGAGAGGAAGGGAAGGAAGGAATTCGGCAGATTTGAAGAAAGTGGAAATTACCTTCAATTTAAGGACGTTTAATTCCCGCCTTTTCGGAATAATAGTTAAAAACCTTTAAATTGTTTACGTCGATATTTCGGGCGGTTTCTTGGAATTGCGTCGAAGGAAATAACATTTCCTGAAAAACCCAGTAATTACTAAGCTCTACAATGGGATTTGCGAAGGACCTCTAACGTAATTATAATTCTGCCATTTGGGGTGAAAATTTTCCCTCGATTATCTTCATAATACATTCATTTCAGGAGAAAGTTTTCTCTAAATGTAATAAGATCTACAAAAAAAACTACCTGGGCAATTTAGTATATTGTTGGATTGGCGTTTTGACTAATTTACCACAAGATATATGATAATAGATAGGTATGAATAAATTTTAGAATTAAGAATAACGTAATCATTAAAATGAAGATAACTTTAGGCCATCACTAATTCGATAATGCTTCAAAATCTCTTTTGAGTTTATTAATTAGTTGAATAGGCCTACAAATCACAGTTATTCTCTATTCTTCTTCTATTATCTTTCGTTTTTAACATACCAAACCCCAAACTCACATTCGAAATCCAACTGATTACGTGAAGGTTCTATGAATATTATCAGTGTTATCACACTCCCAAATATTTCTAATTTGGGTATCATTACCTAAGGCATAAAAAAAAACCATTGGCCGTAAAGGTTTCATACCTTCATATACTGATATTGGAGCATGGCATTATAAGTGATTCGCGAAAACTGTTTGAAATCAAATTATATACTAACAATTACAGCAAGGCACCTAAATTTCAAGTAAAGTGTTTGTAAGTATTACTAGGATAACATCACTTTTTTAAGTTTTCCTTTCAAAGGTAGATTTATCAAATTTCTGCGGTGTTAACCTGGCAATAAATCAGTGGCAATCTTGAAATCCACATATTCAGGTATGGGAAGCGCCAATTCCTTCCCCTGTGCCGCAGGTGGTAACTGGGGAATGTACGCTTAGTATATTGGGGTGTCAAGGTACACAACGTGGACACAAACCGGGCAACTTTTCAAAGAATATCACAAAGCTCTACCTCAAAATCGTCCACCCAAATTACCGCTTCCAATTTAATTTCTAATAAAACTACAACAATATTAATAGTCCTCAAATGAACATATTTGCTCTTCTATTTTTTGATGCAACAATTTGAAAAATAATTCTTTTTACTTTTTAACATAAATTTTATAAAACTAGTAGAAAAACTTCATCGGATTAAAAATCAGGAAATTCTGTAAGCGGAAATTTATTAGGACTAATCACTTCTTACTCATACATCACGAGTGATAAGCGATTTTAGTCACAATGGTAAGAATGCCTACGTCAAGTTTGACCTCAAAATAAAACTTTCTGCATTATACATCCTCTGCGATTTCCATGTTATATTATAAGGCATGTTTTTTATAATAAATAAAGCACACAGTGCCTCATAATCTTAACACAAATGTCTATAAATATCTTCTTATACGACAGTCACTATACACAATAATTTGTGCTCGCCGCCACTCAATGCTGTTCCCAAAAACCAATGAATCACTTAGGAACACGATGGTGAGAGAATTCCGTAAGAACAAATCCAATTCCATTTCAATCGCTCCTAGTAATTGCTTTCTCCAGCCAAAATAAAAATCACCGACGTCCCCAAACAATGGAGGAACCTCGGCATCAAAGGGAAGGGGCACATGGGTCGGTTGGGTGGTGTATACCTTGGGAGCCGGTAGCGGAAGCGATCGGACGCCATTTGGCCACGAGAGAATAAAAGAACCTCCGACCTCGCCTTTAAATCCCGATGCCGAAGAAATGAACGCAAACACGCAAACTCCCCATTTGATGTAACGCCGGAGCGATGAAGCTCAACCCGCGTCTAAGATCCTTTCCGACACCCATACCTGTATGTCCAGCCACGCAGGCTTTCACAGATGGGGGTAGGGAGGGAGAAAGGAAGGAAAGAGGAAAGGTTCGGGCAAGCATCACGAGCCTTTTCCCTTGTATGAGAACGAGGGAAGAGGAGGAGGTGTGGGCTTTCATTTGAATCACCTTCACATCTTTGTTGTGATGAAGTGAGTCCCCCTTCGGCGAGAGAGAACCTTTCTCTTTCACACACAAACACATCGGCCTCTCCAACCTCACGTTTGTGTGTGTTCGCGCGCCGGACTTCTCTTTTCACGATGCGCATCGCCTCCCGGAGGACTACATGCGCGGGAGCACAGCGGAAGTAAACAAATGAGGGATGGGGTGGGAGTCGAGCGAGTTTATGGGAGTTGAGGATAGAGAGGGGGGATATTTTGGCGATCTATAGGGCGGATGGTGGGGGGTGGCGGAAAGGGGAAGGAACTCGTTCACCACCGTGGGAGGGAGGTGGGTGTTAACCGATGAAAACAAAAACCTACGCCACCTCCTCCCATCCTCGTCCCGCGCTGGTTACGCGGCAAAATAACGAAAACAAACTGTGCACTTTCATCATCATCGACGCTTTCACCGCGCGCACCCACCTCACAAACCCCGCGACGTCGAACGCTATCGAGACCCCATGGAAGAGTGGGAGGGGGGAGAGGACCAGGGCGGAGGACCCTCCAGAGAAATGAGCCTGGGGCAAGGTGAAGGAAAAATCATCCTGTCCTTCCACATCCAGAGAGCCTTCGAGATGGAGTGAGGTAGTCTAGGGTGGCGCCCACACCGCGTGATAGGTTAAAAACTATTCAAATCTTTCACCCCTCTTCGGAAGATGCCAACGCATGTTCCCGGATGAGATCTATGATGCCGCGGTGGGGGACGCCGTCTTAGATATCCTAGATGGGGGGCATTGTAACCCTTCCCAAACTCCTCTCTCGCCTGTCCCACTCGGGGGAAAGAAATCCTCTGAATCGCTCCGTCGTTGACAGACCCTTTCACTCTGTCGGGAACGGGCGACATCTCGCCAGAGCTTCGCTGTAGGCTCGAGGAACGTTTTGTCCCATGCGCGCCAGTGGAAAGATCGGCGTGGGGTGTGAGGCAGCGCACCACCCCCCCGCGGAGATCCTCAGCTGTCACCCACCCCTTCCCCCCTCTCTCTTTAACACCACCCCACCCCCCAGTCACGCGAGGATTAATAAGAGCGGAGTCAATTATGGGGGAGGATTTCTTCCGGGGCCATTTGCGGATGGCCGTGGGCGTCCCGGGTTGGCGTAGATGGGAAATTAAGACGGTCGCGTGACCCCGGTAGGCCATCGTATGACCGGAAGCGTTTTTAAGGGTGGATTCTCCCAACCTCTTCGTCCATCCTCAACCCAACGCTTCATCCCCACTACTCGCCTCGACACCCCACAGCAGATGCACGACCCACCTCCATCCCTTCTGCCTCGGCCACCCACTCCGAAGGAAAAGGGTTCCAGTTTCCTGCGAAGGGGAATTCAAAAAGAACTATTTTTGCGCGCATACCACGCTTTCATCACTCACTTCTTACTCGGTGATAAACGTTGGTTCCATGACCTCAAAAGACTAAGATCCTAGGATTCTCGTCGGGAGACCCGGGCATGGCCTCTCGGGGGTTGATGGAGGCATTACGAAGTACTCGCGTGGAGATCTTCACAATGATTTTTTTCCGAACGAAGTGCGAGAGAAATCAAAAGTGCAACGCATGTTTTCGTGGACGAATTAACGACACTTGTATCACTCCCATGATCCCATTCACAGCCTTCTTTCTAAAATGAAACGGAAAAGAAATGTAACGGAATTTCGTCTGGAAATAACGCGGTTCGTCAATTATTGTTAACCGCTGCTTTAAAAAAATATATGTAAAAGGCTGGTCGACGAACAACTAGCGACGTGGAATGCGTCCACACACGTGGGGAGATTAAAGTACGACAACACAAAGTATTTGAACAGTGGCATTAATCATAAGGCCCGAGTCGACGCGCCGAATTATGCACTTGGAACTTTTCCATATACGCTGGCGATAACAGGAATGCTTCCAAATGTGTGCAGCAATGATGCCTTAGGCGTCGTAAGCACCGCTAGGTTTGGCGAACACACCTGAGACACTAATCCACTAAAGTATTCTCGTAGTCAGCTGAACTGAATGTCTTCGATATACTTCAAACTTTCAGGCTTCACTTCGTAGAATTTTTTTGATGTCCATATTAAAAGTCTACGAGAATTTATACTCATTTAATATGAATGTCTTCGGATTGTCTAGACGAATGCTGCGTATTTGTTGAGAGCAAGGTCAAATAGAGCACAGGCGTCTTCTCCCAGTAAACTCGATGCTACCGCAAGAGAAGAGAGGGACATATACAAATGCATAACGCCCTCTCGATCTCCTGTCTCTATCGCACAATAGTAACCAACAGATTTCACCACTTTGAAAGTCATAAATAAAAAAAAAAGAGATTCACTCAAAGCTAGACGCTCGCGACGACCTCGTGAGGACCTGTTGGTTGTACTGTCTTTTGTTTGTCTGCAGAACGTAATAAATAGGCAATCCGATGATGCAGTCGTATTAAACGCAACCAACACGAGTGCTTCGGTCCAGAAAAGGTCTAAGCTCAAAACAAAACGACCCAATGGCATGGGGGAGAGAACAACATTTTCCTCTCTCTGAGATCAAAGGAAAATGTTGCCTTTCCCTTCTTCCGGGATGAAATTTTAACCGAAGGAGAAGAAGCTCCAATCCTTTGTCTTGTTCTTCTTCTTCTCATCATTCTCCTTCTTTTCCTCTTCGCCAACCTCCTCATCGCTCTCCTTCTCACTCCCTGCCGCCCTCTCCAATCCAATCGAAGCGTCCTCCTCTCCTTCTTCCTCCTCGCTGTCCTCCTGTCTCATCCCCAAAACGCCAAACGAAAACTTGTTGCCCTTTTTAGCGGAGCAGGGGGCGCTCTCGTCCACGGGGAAGTGACGAGGGGTCTTGGTCTTCAGGGCCTCACCCTCCGTGCACATGGTCATCCTGGAAGAGACAAGAGTTGATCTGAAGGTGGGACTATACATGATTCTAGTTTCGTTTCCATTCGAGAAACCGAAGCAAAAATACACGCCCAGCATTGATTTATTTGCGGTGAATGTTAAAACAGTCACGTGACAATACGGGAAAAAAGACGCAAACTTCAAAGAAAACGGGGCAGAGGTTTGCAATCCCGGTCACAGGTGATGATTCAAATTCGGATGCGCTGGCTCCTTTCGAAACTCAAAGGTAATTGTTTGCTTACTCTCGGATACGCGAGAAGGCACCCTAGCAACATTATCGCAGCATCTAAATATTGTCATAAGTTTGAGGTACCACAATAGTTTGAGGATAAGTAAGATCATCTCTTAATTATCATCCTATTTTTTATTTCTTCAGGGTTTATTCCCACTATCAAAAAGGAACATTCTCAGGCTAACTTAATGGGTAAAACAAATAATACTCGTATTATTTTAAAAAATACAGAAAATAGAAAACCTAAGCATGGAATAAAGTGTTTGAGGGCCGGTTCTGCGAATTCTATAGAGTTTGGCATCCTCTACGATGATTCGGTTGAATCAACCACTGAACGGTAGCGATACGCGGGTGCACATGCAATTACATATAGAGGATTGAATAATAATTAACAAGGGCCTTAATTTTCTTATTGCCGAGCTAAAATGACAGAAAAGGTAAAAACATGCGAGCGTCGTGAGAGGAATAAACGAGAGTGTAATGGATTAAGAAGATGAAAAGTCGATAAAGTACATCGCTTCGTTAATTGTAGGCATGCATATGTATACATACATGGTTTAAAAGAGCCGCATTCTGATATCAAACAAATACATGCTTTTACATTCATTCTGCGGAGGCTGAAGACATTAGACAATTGGAGTGGATGATAATTATTAAGAAAAGGATTTAGCTTGATTTCCTTATGAGACTCTGATAAAAAAAATCGTAGAGGACGGACCAAAGTTGAATTTAAAATCGCTAAACTTACCGCTCGCCCGACTCGAGGACTTCCACTTTCATCCAAGAGAGGTGGATGGAAGGTATTGTCAGTAACCGCCACGAGATGGGATTAAATACGGAAGTGCTGAACACCCACTCGATCTTAGCCGACGTGAAGCGCCCGACGGGCATTCCAGATACTACCCACGAATGTGTGGATCCTGGCTTGAAATACATATCCCTGTAAGTAAGAAGAACTTATTAATTGGCGCTGAAATTTGATTTGGCACCCTATCCATCCGTCGACCACATTACAATTATTAAGAACTTTTTTTGTTTTTCGGCCGACAATCAATTAATTCTTCGCATTGAAGAATATTCTGAATGAGCCCAGAAGCATATAATTCATTTACATGAGCATCAAAATTATATTTATTACTAAATAATACTGGACATGTTATTTAAAAAATAATTAGGTTTTGGAAACAGTATACTTTTTTGCAACACAAGAAAATGAACTTGAAAACAAATATCCTTCTTTTCAATGTAATACCAATAATTTAATAAAATGGGTCACAAAATTAGTCTTTATTTTTAAGGAAAGCTGAACCAGAGTCATGCTTTCGGGTCAACACTAAAAAGCTTTAAAATTTTGAGTGGCAATAATTGGTGCATTCAAACTTTTATTGTGAATAAACTTGAGACACTAATAGTGACTGACTCTAGTACGAGAAAAAAACATTTTATGAGCTAAATTGGGTCCGATTTCCGACCGCAAACGTGAACTTTTGCGGGGCACTTATATCTTACCTTGGATTGACCATCAGTCGTCCACTATAGCTAGCCTTCTCCCCCCTCAACGTGAGCCAGAAAGTTCCAATTTCTCCGGTATGAGGTTTACTCTTAGCCGAGCTCGATATCTTGAGAGTGACGCGATAATGGTGTCCTATAGTAAAAGAAATTGGGAAAATGCGTTTAATAATGATCGTGTTTATTAATTTCACATCCATTACTCGTGAATATTTAAATTACGTGCAATGAAAAAAGACATTCATACATTTTTCTGGAAGCAATTCGTTGACGATTGTAATTAAATTCAGGCTATAAAACCGGACTATTGATTCCCAAGGAAGATATGAATGATTGTGATGGCAGCCTGTTTTTTTCCGGATCTTACCCATAAGTCCTCATCTAATGTAAGCATCATAGCCGTATGCCCCTTAGAAGGCAATAATTTATGAAATCACTATGTGTAAAAGGATCACTATTGAGGAGTTGTATGTAAAGCTGATGTACTGACTCGTTGTTATCACACAAATATAACTCCCCATAAAATTACGCCAAAAGAGGAAAGTGTCCCTTCGGTTGGCGATGCATGCATTATTCCAGCAACTGGACTTTTCGCAAAAACTCGATATCGACTACATAATGTCGTGAAATGTAGGTGCGTAACGGCGGTTTAACGAAGGAAGCGATAACCACAGTCTACAAACTGCACTCAAGAATGAAATGGGACGGCAGCGCATGCCCGTTCACCTAAGGGTAAGGGGTGAAATAGCCAAAAAAAATGGGGACCAAGTTAGCACAGAGTCCGAGGTGGCCGATATTCTGATTTTCCAATCTAACTAAAATATAATGCACACAAAAAAGGGAATAAAACACGGAGAGATGATAGAAACAGATCGGTATGGTGTTCAGTGAGCAACATCAACAAAATACGTATTCATATCGATATGATTTCAGATATTCATAGAATTACTTAACCTTAGCAATGGAGGTGCGAGGTTTGCTTAACTTTGATAAGCGAAAAACAGTATATTATTCATTTGGACTCAAAAAAAGATAAGGAGTCGAAAAAATTAATTACAACAACGAAAAAAATAATTAGAACATGCTGACGAAAAGCATGTAGAGTGTAGTCTTTCTCTTAGCATGGAGGAGCATTACAAAAGCCGTGAACGACACGCCGACATGAGACTACAAATCCATCGCCAAGCCCATGAATTACATCTACAAACACACATGCTTGATACCCCGCAAGCCGCCGCAAGGGCGTGTGGCGGGGGGTGTTAGGGCACCACCCGTAATTAAGAAAAAAATCCGCATACAAAAGCCACAAATTATTACAATCCACAAACAAAACATGGTATACATTCATTCAAAAACCCTTACAATCCACACAAGCTAGCAACTAACATACACATGCACCTACATATACACCTGATGTCTTTGCAATATTTAATTATGTTCCGACTTGTAAATTAAATATTTTTGATATTTCTAAAGTAACTTCCGTTTCTTCATTTTGAAATCTAGGAATACTGCATCGACTTGTGTGTTGTTTTCTCCCGATCTAAGCATAACGTGAATGAAAAGACCTAATTATCTTTCGCAAGATCTGCTCTTTCTAAATCCGTGCTGGTTGTGGCTTAGTATTTTTCCGCTATCAAGAAATCTCATAATGTTACTGATAATTATGTGTTCTAATATTTGACAAGAAATCAATGTTAAAGAAATGGGTCGGAAATTGGTCGCTTTATCCCTATCGCCGCCTTTATAGATATGAGTTATATGGGCTAGCTTTCAGTCGCGAGGTACTGAGCGTTCTTCTATCGATTTTAGAAAAACAATTTCTAAAAACGAGGCAATGTCTTCAGCTAATTCCTCTAATATTCTAGCAGGTATTTCTTCCGGACCAGGTGCTCTGTTTGCTTTGATACTACGGAGCAGCTGTTCCATTTCCTTCTTGGTCAGTGTTACGAGAATATCGAATTAAAACGATGCAAGTAATAAACGCTTTTAATACCAGGGATACAACGTTTCAATATTTCAATTTAAGTTTGCACCTGACCGACAGTAAAAATGACAAATCTTTTGCGTACAAAAATACACAAAGATTGGTGATCCCTTGGAGCCATTTAGCGAGATATCAATCAAACGCACATACAAGTACGGTAATGGCCCTACGACGTCCAATGGCAGAAACATCTCTTCGGCAGGGACGCCGTCGGTGACTTTCAAATTTTTAACAAAGGACCAATGAGGGACCTTTTTCACCAAACTTAGGTGACTTAAGTTTCCAAAACTTTTAGTCGAACAGCTTTTCATTTCATCATTTATCCTTTTATTTCATAAAAAGTGAACAATACTGAAGTTTTTACTGCACATCCATTATTTTAACAGAGGTGTCGCATCTTTTTAGTAAAGAAATTGTCTTTAACGAAGAGAGTAGTTTTATTGATAGCAAAGTGGGTGAGCTCGGTAAAATTACGTCATTCCTTGACCAAATAACTTATTTTTTTTAAGTTTTATAATGAAATGAGAAAAATTCATTGAGACATCTAGTAGCAAAAATCCGTTGTATAACACTGAACAAATACAGTACGCGTTCTGCATCAAAGTCACCCAGAGCAGGAGTGAGGGAGCTAACACCCTGGGGGTTGGTCGGGCTGTTATATGAAAGCAAGTGAACTTGCGTCAAGTCTGTCATGTTACATTTTACAGGTCAAAGACACCAGCGATAGATAATAGCGTAGTCAATCACCTCCTCTCCCAGAAATACAAATTAATGCATACAGAATTATAATACATACAATCCATCGTGACCATTATTGCGGAAAGTTGAGTGGGTCGGGAGTAGAATGGATGGGGAACAGAAAGTGTTGAAGTAAGGAAGGTTTACAGCAGGTTATAAGACTTATTTCTGGGACTTAAGATGATATTTGTCATTTTAGGATACTCCCTAAAAATTACGAAAAAGTATTGAGTTCAATCAATTCCTTATTTTACAATTCCATTCACAGTAAAAAAATAATAACTTCCGCACTTACTGCAATATGGGCTGCGGGATCCGGTGATGAGGTATAGCTTCACCAGCTCCCTGGGCGGTGGCGTTGGGATACCCCCATCCAGGTAAGGGTCCACGGCGTGAAATCCCATTTGCGTGCACATGGTCTCATTCATGGTCCCGTCGTTTTTCAGAATGGCGTAGCTGGTGGACATATCTGTGGACAATTAAATATAATCCATCCCATTTATCTGATTCGAGATCTTCAGGAGTCTGAGAGGAATTTAAAAGTCTATGTCTGACTTGAAACCTGAGATCGCTGATGATTTGTGAACCAATTTGGAACCAATGCTTCCAATACTTAGTAAAATAATTACTTGCCTAAAAACGACGGTAATGTCGACGGCTATATCTAAAACATCCTTACAAAAAATTCCACTGCAATCAGGTGAAAAATTAAATGATTTTAAGGCTATGTACAAGATACATTTTTAAGATCGTTTATTATTGAATTATCAACCCGGTCATCCCCTCGAAAATATTTTTGTAATCAATACTTTCACAAATGATGGCTACACTGAAAAAAAAGACCAGAAGGAGGCTCAAAAATTAACTTCATTGTTTGCTTTAGAAAAACAACTTGACATTGTAAACATAAAAAAGTAAAACAAAAAGGCTATGGAAAGTACGTATGGTAATTCTCACATTCAGTTAAACGGAAAGTTCTACAGGAGGACATGGAACAAGCTTCAGTGAGGTAATAGAATGAATTAAGGGGTTACGTCCAAAATGAAACTAATCGTGTTGGATAGAAGTGAAAAGATAATAAGAATATAATCTATGCTTGCTCTGTGATCTTAAGCTGTGATCAGCGAAATCGCGATCGAATTAACTGAACGAGTAATTGATTTCATACACCTAAGTCGAACGTCTGTGAAAGGAAAACATGATCTTTGAAATGATAATTGAAAACAATATGAAAGCATTAATAAGAAAAAGCACTAACAAATTTAAACATACAAACACCTACCAGTACATATGTTCTTGGAGTTAGTGGAATATATTATATATGTATATATAATAAATATAAATGCTTATCTAAGGAAGAATAATATGAAGAAAGGGTGAATTGGGAAAGAATCATGTACCAAGGTACTCCTCACTACGTTAATATTTTAAAGCGAAACTGAGATGTGTCTAGATAAGTACAAATGTTGACTAAATGCGGTTGGTAATAGGCACTCAAGGAGTGTGTGCAGTAAACATAGAAGATATATGGTGACGAGTAAGTTGATTCAGAAGGAATGTGGCAGCTTTCTTGAACAGTTAAAGATACAAATATGGAAGAGGGATGCTACACTGGTTTCGCAATGTCGTAAGGAAATATGACAGTTGTTTCACTTTCTAATAATAACTCATTTCACACTAATTCATTTTTTTCTTTCAAGCATTACTGAAGTGAATTTGTTGCTATTACAATATCAGCAACATTGCACATTTTTATGTTAATTAAAAATTTAGTTTAGTGGTTTACAAATCTTCTGTTACAAGTTCTTACGTAATACCTATTCTGGAAATTTTAATTTACTGTTGGAGGGAGTTAAAATACCAACCACCATAACATATCCCTTCGATAGATGACAACTCCAAACTTTAGGATAGGTATATTTATTTTCTGAAATCAAATTTAGGTAAATAAGGGGTGTGACTGAATAAATCTCACGTCCAATATTACTTATTCGTACATTTCAGTGCCTCAGGCCAAGTTACAGAGGATCACATATCCAAAAGTCATCCAAATTTGTCATCAAATTTTATTTTTGTCAGGATTAAAAGCGATTGTCCGAAAATAAAGAAACTTTAACCTCATCTCAAGAGATATTTCCACAAAACCCTAGGGACTCGAGAAATTCTTTGCGGTTCCCAAGTCAACAACATAGATCGGAATTTCGGGCCACAGAAGCGCAAAACGTTATTACACAGGCATTCGAACAGGAAAAAATGATGAATGAGGAACTGCATAGACAATAAATTGACTACAGCGATGATTAGTTCCAACAGGATATATTTTGGCCGAGGGTAGCATAATTATTGCCCTGATTGGGGCGAAGCTGGAGGAAACCGACTTCTCCGGATACAACTAAACGGCTCGAAGACAATCACCGGAAGTCCAAATGGAGCATTGTGGTAGTGGATGCTAGAAAAACTTTTAGCGTGGGGGAAAATTGACCAGTAGCGTAGCTAGGAACGTCATAATGGGGAGAAGAATGCTAGATGACCTAAGAGGAAAGTATCACAGTGAGACGAAGAGAATTTCAGAGAAAATGTGGCCGTGAAGACGAAAGTGGCAAATGCTTGCTAAGGCTTCTTATGGATAAAATGACCTATGATGATGAACCTATACTTTATTACTGTCAATTGAGGACAGGAATATGTAATGAATTAATATTTACGTGGAATCACTTCCTAAAGACAAGTTGAGTCCCAGTAATTTACAAGATAAAAGATAATACGGAACCTAGATGGCACAGTGCGGACGTTAAAAAAGCACTTCGACGTCAAATGCTACGTCACGCCAAGATGAAAAATATTAGGGGTGATATCTCCAGCGACAAAAGAATATGAGATCACTTATGATTGTTAGATATCTAGGACGAATGCCAAGAAGGAATTTCGGAAAGCGTTTAACGAATTCAAAAGGAAAAGTTTAGAGGAAAATTCGAAAGAAAATCGGAAAGCTTTTTGGTCGTACGTCAGAGAGGTTCAGGGAAATAAGTCGACTGTTAATTCACTCAAAAATGATAAAGGCGAAAGATAAACCAGAAGTTTAGAAAAGGTTAACTTATTAAATTCCTTCTTTCAAAGCGTCTTCACTAATATTTCACAAAATACCCCGCAATAGCTAACCAAATCGTGCCGGTCAATCGTTGCCCAAAATTGGAATCTCATATAATGGAATACAACGCTTGTTGACAAATAAGTCCAATAAATCCTCTGGGCCCGATTAAATATATCGTATATTTGAGGATTTAGCTTCGGAAATGCCCCGTATCTAGAAATAATATATTTAAGAAGTCGCTGGTAGATCAAAAGGTTTCCAGAGATTGGAAAACGGCTAACGTAGCACCAATATTTAAAAACAGAGACAAGAAGAAACCGGGTGATTACAGACCTATTTCCCTCACATCTATTATTTTAATTATCCATACACACATACATACGTACCCGCATACACACATATGTTCGGTATTTGGTGAGATGTATTTTCGACTAGTAAACAGGACGTTTTTGCCTGTTTCGTCGATTTCGATAAAGCGTTTGATAGAGTGAATTGGGAAAAATTAATGCGTGTATTGCAGGAAATAGGAATGGATTGGAGGGACAGGAGACTGATCCGCAACCTGTACATGTCTCAAGACTGCTCAGGTGCGAGTGGGGAACGGAGAGACCGGATGGGCAGTGTTAGGAAGAGGAGTAAGGCAGGGTTGCCCATTGTCACCGGTACTGTTCAACGTATACGTGGAGGAAATGATTAAAGAGGCATAGGAAGAACTGGAGGTAGGAATGAAAGTCGGAGGGGAATTCGTAAAATCGGTTAGGTTTGCTGATGACCAAGCATTAGTAGCTCAGTCAGCCAAGGGGTTGCAAGCATTGCTGAGTGAATTGGAGGTTCAGTGCGATAAATATGGGATGAGAATCAATATTAATAAAACAAAGGTTATGCGATTTTCCAGGAAGAAAAAGCCTAAGCTAAATATTAAAATAGGCGGGGAAAAAATAGAGCAGGTAGAACAGTTTACATATCTCGGAAGTGTTTTGGACCAATACGGTCAAAGTGGTAGGGACGTAAGGAGAAGAATTGCGCTAGGCAAGGAGGCTTTCTCAAGGAGGAGGGAGTTGATGACGGGGACGTTAAGTAGGGATGTTAAGACAAGACTCGTAAAAACTATGATATGGAGCGTGGCTATGTACGGCGCAGAAACGTGGTCACTGAAGCAGGAGGATAGACGTAGATTGGAGGCTTTTGAAATGTGGGTGTGGAGAAGAATGGAGAAAGTGAAATGGACCGAAAGGAAAACAAATGAGGAAGTACTGTAGATGGTGGGGTGAGGAGAGGGGTTTGTTGAGAGAAATCCTATGGAGGCAGGAAAATTGGATGAGAGGCGTATTGAGCGGTAGTAGAATGCTGAAGAAGGTAATAGAGGGGAGAATGTTGGACAAACGAGGAAAGGGCAGGAACAGGATAGGGATGTTGGGCGGGATGAAGGGAGGAAAGAAGTACACAGAGATGAAGAGGGACCTGATGTAGATTAGGTTGCTGGGTTGGGTTTTGGAGTTACAAAATGTTTATTTGATAGTTGTGTCCATCCAAAAACCTACCTTAACCGGTAGATTACGTAATAAATATTTTAAAAATCCTTTTTTCACAAAGCCTGGATTCAATACAGCTAGCACGAATCTGGCCCAATGGGTAAGCAGAGGGATTTAATCATTGATAATATTTTTCGGAGTGCTAGGTTTTTCCATTTCACCGAAGGCTGAATGAAGGACTCAAGATGCATGAACCCTGGAATTTTATTACTATCTGACCTCAGTTAAGAGTGTGTAAGTCGGCTGTGTCACTTACCAGGATGGACGCCGTGGGCGGAGCACGCAAAACACCTGGCGCTTAAAAAGTCCTCATACGAGGAACACTCCACGGCTGTGAACGGACACTCAGAATTGATGGACTCCGTGAAGTATTCGTAGCTCCTGATGTGGTTGCATCCGACATAGCGCCTTATTCCTGAGTTCAAAAATATAAGGAAGACACAAGAGTTTAATTCCGTGACAGGAAGATTAGCATTTATGTTACTCTTATTGTATTAAGGCGTTACATCATTCACCTACTACGTCAATGCTCCTCTTATCGTTACAAACAGTCATAATTCCGAAGCTAAAAAAATAGCGAGATGGCATAAGAAGATGAGATTTTCGACATATTTACATCAAATATTTTTCTCCAATTCTAAATCAAAATAATATGAATAATTAAAAATTCAGTTGAAGATGTAAGAAGAGTCGTAACTGGTGTTTGCCAAGGATTTCGAGTAGCTAAGGTTAAAAGACTTACATCGACACATTCTGTCATTATATGGCTCCGTAAATGTTATCATAAGCAAGCGAGTTTACTGATGAGTATCTATTAGATATTTTGTGATACTTAGTTCGACTCACTCCAGAGAATTCATATAAATCTTCGTGTTCCTCGTTCTTACTTCTCGAAAATTATGCATAAATACGTACAATTATAAAAGAAACTTTGCCAAACTTAACATTTCGAGAAATAGGGGAGACAATCTTAAATATACCCACTTATCTGTTAAAAGAATAATAATAGTGGACATTTTTGTTATCTATAGGATTTTGGGCGTTTTTTATCTGATTTTTAGTGCAAATGAATGCTAATTGTGCTATCTTCCTGCCAAGAAATGACATGACATGGCGCATTCGCGGCATCTTCATGAATTTTGTACACATGAGAATTTACACAATGAGAGCCTGCATTTTCAAAGGGCTAGGGACTTCAGAAGGATTAAACGTGCGAGTGGCAAGAAAGAAAGGACTGAGTTGGAGAAATGCAATAAGTAATTTAGCATACCCCCAATCACGGATCCCTTCTCTTGTGAGATGTAAGTCATGAATCCTTTGTCGCATCCCGGCTGGTAATCGCCACCATTCGGATACACGTCGAAATGACCGAGGGGGGCGGCCAGCCCAAAACCTGTGGACGGAGGCGATAGAGGAATTATAAAATGACAAGGAAGGTTGGGGAAAAAAGAAAAGGTGATCGAGAGCTTAAAAACTTACCCCCACTGACGAAGGGTCTTGTGTCGGTATGAATGATATCAACAAATATGGCGTCAGATGGGTCCAATCGCACCATCGGGTGCATTCCATTGAATTGAGGGTCGGCTGGATCCATCCCTGTGAGAATTAAAAACAAATATGCTTAAATAAAACAACTATCACGTGCCTAATATGTATTAAAATATAAATTCTCCCTATGCCTCTCCCTCATCATTTAATATTGTAACAATAATTAACGAATCCAAATCAATTAGTCATAAATTCCTCACATTAGGCCACTATTAATTCACTTTGTTATTCGTTGGACATAAAAACAGGCTTAAATAAATAAAATAGTGGAAGTCAGTGTATATGGCCTAAGCACTAATAAGGTGAGGTGGAAAACCGTAGCGAGTAATCGCTACAGGTGTCCACGGCAGTATTTCGAAGTTTATGAATGATTACAATGATTTAATCATCAATTTCGGAATTCCCACCGAAGTTTTTGGATCGCATCGAAATCTCTATCGAACCATGAAGCAATGAAGCGAATTTTTCCAGCGGTAGGGGTCGCCGAGGACAGCAAAGGCAATGTTCTCTACAGAAGGCAAGTGTGAAAACAGTAGGCAATCCATCACAACGTTTTGTCTCCAATGTAGGATTCCACCGTCGACCTTGACCAGTGGAACACGCCACCAGGGTGTAGCCTTGTAACTTCTATTTTTTTTATGGAGATTTTACTAATGCGCAGTTCTCTTCAGCAATGTTTTTTTCCCGCTTCGACAATTTGAGAAGCTGTCGAACAACTGATGAATGACGCACATACCGCCAATATGAATTCAGCTTTTTTTTATGAATCTGGCGTTACTACGTCTTGTTCCGGCGTCATTCAAGGATAAAAGGCGCATTGTGAACATCTTCCCTTGAAAATAAAAGTAACCTTTTTCAACCTTCACCTCCAAATTGCCCTCCCATTCATCCGAAAAATCATCGACAGACATGATTACCAATAAATTGACTAGACCCGAGTATTGCGTAAGTCGGATTTTTCGACAGCAGCGCGAATCGCGAATAGAAGCTCGCGTCCTTCATCGCAAGTTCCGTCGCGAGGTTAAAGCAACAATTGATCACACGTACTCTAGAACAATTCTGATTGCTGGGAATGGGAGCAGCTGGCGCGTCATATATAGTATAGGATAAAAAAAAGCTCCAACATCAATGAATGCGGCAACAAATAATGGTTCAATTCTTTTAGAATGAATCCAAGGTAATCCTAGACAAAGTATAATATGAATTTTTCACTCAACAAGTCAAATTGTCTCATTCTTCGATCAAATAAGTGAAAAAAATACAGAAAATATTATGTTAACGATATTGATATTTTTGCTTCCTGTTGAACTGTGTATTAAACAGTAAAGTTTCAAATAATTTTATAAGTTTTCATCCATCGATCAATCTAAATTCTTTGGATAAAGCGTGTGATCGCCAATGGCTCCAAGGCTTATGCACGCACATTGAGCGAGACAACATGAGGGATTCGCAGCCAGAAAATCGTGACGACTGCCCATGCCCGCCAAGATTAGCCGAGAGTTGGCTAGAAAAGCCGCCGAGCCGTCCTCTTTGAATCGAAAATATTGAGTTCCTGGTTCAATTCATCGCCAAATATATCTTTGCTGTCTTTTTATATTTCGCGTTTATCGGCATATGTGACAACGTTACAGTCACTGTTTAGGCATTTTCTGAGGTTATTTTAGATTTCTATGACAGAGGAATCACAAAATATCATTAAAACATTTAACTCATTCATTTCCCTAGTTGCACTTTTCCTGTGGCCACATTCTTGATAACATAACGACACTCAAGGCGCGTGCGTTAAACACGAGTGAATGATTATGTTAACAAGTGAAGCTACAAACATCAACAGAAGTAATTTCTTTCACAACAAACGAGTAGAATTTGAACTAGAGGATATTTTTTACTCTAATATTCATCAACTTCTTCCGATGGCTCCTGATTTCCCACAATTTCTGTCCTGATTCATGAATAACTAGGGCTAGCGATGGTGAGCAACTCACCCTTAATAGGCTACCATACTCTTCGGGGCTCGTTCAATTCCAAAATACTTGTGTGCTAAAGGTATAAAGAACATAATTGCACAGAGTTAACTTTAAGGTGTTTATTTTATGCCAATAGAGTGAAGAAAGTTCCTCAAACTTAATTTTAAGCAGCAAATCACCAATGAATCACATAGTTCCCGGGTTGAAACTGACCGAGATGTTAACTTAAAAGAGTTTTAGTCCCTCCACAAAAGGAGTCCAGTGACACAAGAACCTGAGATAAAAGAAACGGTTAAGCGACGCCTATAAACGCTGTTCTCATTACAAGTTCGACGAATTCTTCCGTTTTACGAAGACCTGATTATATCTTCCTCCTCCAACATTGCATAAAACATTCTCTTTATCGTGAATCTCTTTGCTCGCTCATGATACCATACGCATTATTAGGTCAGTACCTTCTATGGTGACTCTAGTAAAAACGATTTCATTCCGTTAAAATGTGCCACGCCGATTAATGCGTATGATTACAAAGCATTAATCGAAATATACGTATTAGTTTCAATTAATAGTTTCGGGCTGATGAACAGATAACCGATTTTTCATGTTCATCGTCTGCTGTGACTTACAAATTTCTCTTAACATTATCCTGTTTCAATTTTTGATACTTCTCTATTTTTCCCAATCTAATTCTCCCTCTCTTCTCGGCCCTCCTTTCCTCAGACCCTCTTCTACCTGCCACCTTGGCTTTAAAGCTTCCTCTTTCCTACAAATTCCAAATTCTTCAGTATTTTTTTATTGTACACTTTGCTCTTCCTTCCCACGGGCCTAAACCACTTTAACCTTCCTTCGTGTATCAATAATCCCCTGATTGGCACAATGACTGTCCCTTGGTTGTGTTTATTCATTGCTTTGTGCCTCCTCGTCACTTCGCAAGTCCACCTCAACATCCTCATCTCGGTGCCTTTCGTGTTCATATCATTGGCACGTCAAACTGGCAATGTCTCTGCGCAATTAATCATCGAAGGTCTCACCACACACCACTCGAATAGTTTTCCCTGTCTTTTTATAAAAGTCTTTTCTTCGTTTTATTTGCTATGACAGTACCTAATCAAGTATTTATTTAAAAATGGAGAGGAACTGCCCCTATCAAATCGGCCTTCGAGATGATAATAGTGGTTATTTTACCTATGAAACTTCCGATTACAAGTATTTGAGAAAAAGTATATTTAGGCAAATATGAAACGTCCTTCAAGAGGCCAAAAACAAAATTAAACACATTCCATTGTTTTGTGGTACACTTACAGGGTTACACCAAAGTTGAAAAAATTACGAATGGGGAGCTTAATGAAATATTTCTTACTCATTCTCCTTAATCGGTCCCATTCCCTTGCGTAGCCCCTGAAGCTGTCCAACGGCATTAAGCAACAAAGTAGAAACCTAGCACTTTTCACAAAAGATTCTGGAGGCATAAAACTACTTCAGAGGAGCGGAACTCTGACACTTCTTCCAATAGATACTTAAAAGAGAAACCATTAGATAGAAATTTGCTAATACTCGGCTTTTTGCCAATAGACCTTTTGATGAGGATGTGCTACAATTAATATGAATCCTAGCCACTGCTAACACTATCACTTTCTCAACTATTATAACTATTTTATAGCATATAGGCTCGACTAATAATCAGGGATGGAATAATCTTAAGATATTATAAGGCAATATTTCATGATAAGAAGAAGGATCTCTTATCATCCACTATGTCACAAACTTGTTAAGAAAACAAGACGCCATCCACTTATTAAATACTATTTAAAATTTCAATAACCAGCAGAGAAAGTGTGAAACTAGATTCAAACTCTATTGATGACTTCCTGCTCGTTGCCTTCTATTCCAAACGGGTCAAGGGCAGTCGATCTTTAAACTAACGAGAATAATTTAGGGAAGAATAGCTAAGTAATCGTAAACAGGACAGAGAGAGAACTCCGATAACGAGAAGAAGGAAGAAACTGCTGGTATTCAACGAAGTATTATTTAAAATTATACTAAGCGTAAAATTTGATGATACTTAAATTTTTATGATTGGAAACCCCTCCACAGAGGAGACACAATTTCAAGGAAAAACGTTGCGCGGAAGTAATCACCACTTCTCATAAAAAGCTAAGGATAATCAATCTGCGGCCAGGGTAATTAGGGATAAGTAGGGTGCGGCAACATAACTTCCTTTTTTCAAACGCTCTCAAAAAAGGAAGTTATGTTGCCGCAACCTGTATGACGAAAGAACCAAATTTCAAGTTCATACTGTTCACTTCCCAACGGTGAAACTTTTCAATGCTAAACACATTCGCTCCCTCCAGTTCGACCCAAATTCGTGTTCATGGTTGTATTAGCAATTTGCGTAATGTTTTTTTTGTGTAATATGCAAAATCTCTCTCACGCATACGCGTAAAAGTCACTCAAAATAAGTTAACGACCAGTTTAGAATAAAAAAGACAACGAAAAAAACCATTTCATTGCAACAATTTCAGAGCGTAAAAATCATTCGCCTTGACCGGGATTTGACTCTGAAATTGTTGCAATGAAATGCATGAAAGCGGATGACTCCGTTCAAAGTTACTGTTGCGCCATCTCCCGCAGTTTCTTGAAATTTGAAAAAAGCCATATTTCTGAATTGTTTGGTGTTTTCACTATAAACTAAATTATAATTTTCCTTTCATTGCACCAGTAATAAATGCATTTCTTCGAATGATGATTCGATTGAGTCTTCGAAGCATACACGGCACGCAAAGAGCCAAGACTTAAAGGGAGTGGATAAGTATGTTTGTTTTCTCCGACTAGTTCAATTAAAACCTCCACCACCACGCACAACTCACCGCGCAAGCTCGAACCCGCGACCTTATAATTTAACCGTCGACAGTGCTACCACACACGTAAATCTCCAGCTATTTCAGAAAACTATACAAATTAAAATATACCTCTGGCGCATGTTTTGCTGAAATGGCCATCGCATTAAATTACGTAAAATATTTTCCACCCAGGGGTGGTTAACAGGCATTACAATAGTCACTAAGGTGCGTAGACATATAGTACTAACGGAACATATGAGGATGGGGATTAAAAACTGGGGAACATAGCTGTGTGTTAGTGAAAGGGGATGGTAGAAATTGGTCATCTGGTTCATCCATTGAGTTCACAATTCGAGGACTTCGTTTCGAATCCTAGCGGTGGCGAATTTTCATGGCATCCGATTTCGCTCGGGCATCGTGCAGAGAGCCCTTCAAGTGCAACATTCCTTCCATCGTACGGCGAGGCTAAGCCGCAGCCCACTCGGCTACGTTATAAGCAGGCCAATGCCGGCGACGGGCTTCTCCGTGCCGACCTCACCCTCCTAGACTCCGACCCTGCCTGCGAATGTTATCCACCCGTCCCCCAAAAGGGGCGAATGACCTCAGCGGTCTCCCAAGATTACCGCCACCATCGAGGATTATGAGTAAGGACGAAAATGAAAGCGATCAAATAAGCTGATGCGAAGGGATGCTACAAAGTTCATAGACACTAGGTCCACGGAATGGACAGATGAGTGTTGAGGACACCATACTCCGCAAGGGCAATGATTCATCCGGGGAGTCACGGAATCTCCCTTCGAAGAATCGACGGTGTGGGAAAATATCTCCCTCTTCCCTCTCCCCCCTTTTTATCGCACGTCTCCCATGCTTGCTCTCGTGTCAATAGAACACGTATTCCCGTTGGCATCAATGAAGTCACGCCACTTCCCCCGCCAGGAGCACGACAGCACAGTGCAAATATTTCCGCTCTGTTTGATTTCGATAAGGGCGACGTCGGTCGAAATACCCGCCCGACGCTCTTTGCGAGCGGAGGCAGCGATCGACGTAGGAGGGCGAAAAGAATTCGTTCTGGGCGCAAAGTAGAGTCACCGCAAACTATTAACGGAAATAATTCATGTCGATGGTGAGTACTTGAGTACTGAAAAATCATTATCAACTCCTTATCTATGTTTTCACAACATTAAACGGCAGTTCGTGCCGTGGACGTTGCTTCTCCGTTGACACGGCCGAACTTCGACCGCCGAATGCTTCTTACACAGATTAGCGAAGGTTCAATGCCCAAAAGTTGATAGTCTTAAAAGAATGAGCCCGTTTAAGTTGTGAAAACTGCATTCGACTAAGAGATACGAGAAATCGAATGAGAGGGGCAAAGTGTAGATGGAAAAAAATGACTCCTTAAAAGGACATCGCGAATTTAACTGAATGAGTATATTTACTCACAGAGCGAATTGCTTATTTACACTCGAATCAGGACGTAAAACGCCACAGTTAACCACGTGGAAATTTGCCTTGAGTTGAGCATTAGCACAAGGCCCTTCGGTCAATGGCAGGAGACAGAGAACCAGTCATGAATGAAGCCTCTATGAAGCCATCGCAAGCTACTCATCAGCGTATTGGTTCTGCTCACGTATGCAAGTAACTAACTATTCCGAAATAGCTATATATGCCATCAAGTAATAACAACAAATATTCCTATCGTACCTAATAACAGAGTATTACGCACGTGTGAAACTTCGCAAGGACAAAAATATTTGCACTGAACAGGATTCGAGCCTCCTCACCTTAATACTGCCAGATGCGATAGTGAAATACGCAATGAACATTGTTTAGCAATGTTTTAGTTCCGACAAGCGCACTTATTAAAACAGAATTAATTTTCCGCTTTATGAGGTAAAACAAAAACCAGATACGCACATTCAAAAGTTGGTTTCAACGGTGATAATTCAAAGCTCACCCCGAAAAATCTGGTAATCAGAAAACCTATCAGCTTTGATTTGGCTGAAGGTATCGGAGGAAATCCCACGTCGCTGAAATGCATATGCACCAAGGTTCTAAGTCGCTCACCAAAAAATCTTCATACACAAAAAATGCATTTACGAACGTAAAAGACTTATCATTCGGTCCGGTATCGACAGTACGTTCTCCACCGACTGTAAGACTTGAGGTAAATTGACCAAGTACTTGAACTCATGAAAGTTATAGTTTTGTATCGTAGGTCTTGAAACCTCATTCACTTGGTTATCAAACAGGAAAAATTCGACTGAGTACTAAGTAGAACTCTCACAAATTTTCCTTCTCAGCCCTGCATACCATTATCGTGTGCCTGGATCTTTCTGAGCAAAGTCCATCCCCGAGTTTCTAACAGGACTCTTTCCTCGTCAAGGGCATATTAAAGACCCCTCATCCCCGAATTTATCCTGCGGACAAAAATATAAATGAGATAGACAGATAGTCCAAGCGGCGAGGACCAAGCTCCAGAGGTCGAATTTCGCATCAAAAAATTCCTATGGTGGAGGAGGCGTTGATGCTTACGATCTTACGATCGAAGGACTCTCTCTCAACACTTCATATCGGAGCAATTCGGGTGCTTCGAAAACCTCCGCGATCGCTATCACTCCCGATTTCCAGACACCGAGGTGCGCAGACAAGCCTGTCGCGGCGAGCGGTAATCACTTTCGGACGACGCCGCACGTGCGTCCTAGTAGGATGCAAAGCTGCAGCTGAAAAAAAAACAAGGGGAGAGAAAATGTAGGATGGGAGGAGTGTCGACGAGGTCTGTGATAGCGCGGACGAGGGCGATTGCTCGGCGTGGGAGGATCGGGGATTGGGGGGCGGGTGTTTGGGGTAGAGGAGGAGGAGTAGGGAGTGGGGACGGTTGAGGAGATAGGGAAGTGGCCCCGCGGGGGCGTGGAGACCTCTTCCCGTGACGTCAAAAGCTAAGGGGAACGGTCGGAGACTCCTTTTAAAATCACCCCCGTATCCTCCCCCGACACTGGGTCATTCCTCTGATCCCGGAACCATTAATCATCTTCGGACGCCGTTAAGCAGCATTCCCCGCCAATACGTCTTGAGTCACATACATATTTACCCGTTGAAAGAAATATCCGTCCACGTGGACCGCATTTTTTTTCTTATCGACCCCTCCCGCACAAGGTAATCGAGGCCTCGTCGATGACCCCAGAGATCGATGGCCAACGAGGCGGGTAGCCGGCTGATTCCCGCCCCTCCGCCGCGACACAGTCGGTGCCATATTGCAAACGCAGAGTCGTTGCCACTGAGTGAATGAACTGCTTAACCCAAGATCACCATGGTGACTTTACTGATTGAATGAACTGGATAACCGGCTTTATTATATAAGACATGGCCTACGGTAACGCCGCTCCATCATGGTGGAAGGGATGATCCCAAAAATAGATCCTCGAAAATTATGCGACGTGCGGGAGCGAAGGAGAGAGAGATACAAACGACCCCGATGTCGGGAATATCACTCCGGTCATGTTTACTCGATGAGAGTTCGTAAATAATCATAAATTCTTCCTTCCCCAACAACCAAATCTACTCAAAGTTCTGTCGGCAGCCTTGAGTGAAATTTATGAATTAATATTAAGTACGTGATTTCGTGGGATTGATTGAACCCGACACGTACCATCAACTTAAAAATCCTAGGGCACATGTGTGACAACATTATTCTGGATGGTGCATTCAGTACCAAAATAAAATTGATGAAATTCATTAAAGGTGCTGAATAAAATTCTCTTCGCCAGACAGAAATTTAACACACCGGTCATGTATGTGAAACCGACCATCAACGATGAGCTACGCGAAATCCATATCATCGAACTAACTATATTTGGAAAATTTCTCACCAGTGATCCGTCCGATGGTTCCACCGAATTCCTTCACTTTCAGTCCAACGTACCCGGACAAATGAGACCCTAAGCTGTGACCGATTAGATGTATATTTTCAGGCCGCACACCAGCTTCTTCCTGTTAAAACGATGAATTATATGAGCTTCCATTCTGAATTATCTTTGTACCCCAAAATCACGAAATAAGCGATTAAATACTTTACACTTACCATCATTAATTTTATGAGGTGTGCAGTCATCACACCTACGAGACGAATGTTACTGACGGCTTGGGTGTAAGTGGGCCCTGACCCACCAATCCAATCCACCGTCACCACGTTCACATCAGCCTTTTTTAGAAGTTCCGCAACCATTTTCTGAAAATTTAACAGCCATCACATTCTGCGACACACGAAAAGTGAATATCAACAATAATTTATTAAATGTATAATAAAGTAACCCTCCTAAATTCTCGAACACAAAAGATATGTTCCCAATCCAACTAATGTGAACTCAAGCAGGTAACATTCTCTTTCATCACCGTTGGTGTGCCCAATAAAACAAAATAGCACGCCTAAAATCCACCAATCTTGGAGCAATTAAAAATATAAGAATGTGTGAAGTAAATCTCACCTGGACCCATGGTTTCCCTGCAGTTTCCAAATATCCGTGGGAAATGAAATACGTTTTATGCTTAGAAATCAAATTTGACTGGAATAGAGTCCTAGGATTTCCCAAAATAAGTTTCTGTAACAACAAAAAAAAGAACAATTGTGCACTTTAAACTTGATTTATTCGATGAAACGTTGTTTTATTTTAAATGCATTGCCCGTATCTTATAAATTTATTTTTTTGCTGCTTTGAATGAAGCATTTATTTCCCGTAATAAATGTTCCACTGAAAGAATTAAATCAATGCCCATGTCCACGAACTTAACTGCCAATAAAATCCACAGATTTGCAAATTGAGTTCAGAAACGAGTAAAGTATTTTGCTTAAGTGGTCTTTGACATTTTGACCACAAAAATATTCACAATTAACTGAATTTGAATCCATGGCAATTTCAATACAGTCAACAAATTGCCTACTTCTATCTTTTTTTACAATAGAAAACTTTGATGTCCTGAGCAGGAATCATAAACAAAAGGCATGTATTCTGAGGACTGGAATTGACCACCATGCGAGATAAACATTTCATATGTAAATGAAACAATGTACATTAGCGGATGACTCTCCTAAAGTTACCGTCGGGGCATCTCCCGCAGTTATTTGAATTTTACACGATAATCTGCCATTTCATTCAGCAGACTTTTACTTAACTACGAGAATGTTTTTTTTTAAACTGCTCGCTCGACCATTTACTCGCTCAATACTCACATGACATTCAGTCGGATTTCTTCTGGTGTAGAGACAGTATTGCGGATTAATCTTGGCCGGACTTTCAGGAAATAAAGTAACTGGTCGCCTCAGAGAAGACCAAGGATAACTTATGGAAAAACAGCCATATATATCGTAGCACTTGGTCATATCCACTGAAAAGGAAATAATCACAAGTTTTAAGTAATAGGAGTAGAAATTTAACCCGCCTGAAATACAAAGTTCCGGCATACGAATTTAAAATGAGTCTCCAAACCATTACGGAAAAATCGAATGCATGTGAGCTACCGTTATAAAAACGTATAGCCTGAAAAAAAATATTTTTTACGATTAAAATATTTATTGATGTTTGATTTCAATGTTACCATCTGAACTGGAATGATATGGTGGTCAAATGGCGCATTGTGAGATATATACAATCTTGTACGCCATTAGTATTATGACAACACGCGATTAGGCTAGACACGTGAAACCTGATTACCTATTTAATTAACCACAGTGGAAATAAGAGGAAGTAAATTTTGATGGTAGGCGTTAAGGGTATCCTTGGTATAAAAAAATAATTCACGAGTTCAAATTCGTTTACAAGTCTCTTGGCGAGGACAGTACTACGTAATTACTGCTCGAATATTAATTTTTTTCCATCTTCACAAATCTTCACAGATCTTTTCCCAGAGCACTTACGGATCACGTGTTTACTCATCAAGGTTTACCTTTTACTACAACGCGGTAAACTCGTTGCGCTAGCGCTGACATCTGGTAGTGATTCCCCGAGAAATTTTCAAACTACCCTCATAGATATAATATCAATTCCATATAATAATATTGTTTCCTACGTAATAAATAAACAGTTACACACGATAAAGCAATTCCTCTTAGTTCTACATCTGCAGCCTTTGAAATCCTTAAAGTAATTTTCAGATCATGAGTAGGCAAGAGGCATTTCTTATAAAACCTGAACAAAAAGGTGCTTCTTTATAAAAAGTAAACCTCTTTAAGTCAGTTGAAAAAGGTAAAATACGTAAATGTTCCGTGAAAAGCATTAAAAAAAACTGTAGTCGAAATCGAAGCTACGAATTTAATGACGATAAAAAAATGCCTTAGAATTTCTTTTACAACATAAAAGCCAATAAAATAAAATTAAAACTTAAGATATTTGTTCATAATTAGATTCCATTATGTTTCCTCACAAGGAACAGTTAATTAATTTACTTCTGTTAAGGACCTCAGCCAGTTGTTTTGGACACCATATCCCTCATGGCTATCCATCCATTGGCTCATATCCCAAGGTGCGTGTCTATCATAACAGTCGTCCTATCCAATGCAATCTGTACCCATTCCATAAGCGCTTCGATTAATTATTAAAATTTATAATAAAACTGCATTCATCGGATTCTTCGATCTCAATGGCACAGCGCGCAGATGAGGTCGGCTGGGCTAGGCATTATGTTACTAAAACTAATTAGGGGTGGGACCTAACTGGAGTTTCTTCCACATCAAAACTAGACAAAATTAACTCATGTAGATTGGTTTTCACAGGAGAGCAGAATTCAGATCGAACTGAGGCTTATGAAATTCACATACATGTCCATTGTAGTAGAATTGGGGAGGGTTGTTTCCCTCTGCTAGCCGAGGCTTTCCACGAAGTTCTGGTACGATGAAAATCGAGCTCCTTGATGTTGGAAACAAATTTTCAACACTATAACGCTCTACTAACTAAGCCAGCAGGCCCTCAAAGAAGAACCAATTATTAGTCAATAAAATGTGCATTCGTCCATTAATTACAATAAAATATGCACATTATTTTAAAATGTTTCATAACTCTGGGCACACATATGTTTACCCTTTCTATTTTTTTATAAGGTAATCTAGCGGTTAAGGTAGGTTTATGCATGGACACAACTACCAAATAAATATTTTGTGACTCCTAACAAAATACAATCCAGCAACCTACTCTACATCACCCTCCTTAAAAGTCTTTTGCTTCCATTTACGAAGAGTATAGTTTCATGCAACCGAGGGCATTTGAAGACGTTATGATAACAACTTATTAGCAGCCTACCGCCAGAAGAGGTGATTAAGTGCACAGAAATTCATACGAGATCCAGAAAAAAAAATTCTAACCTCGACTACATCTGACTTATTGCAAAGATAATTTTAAAAAATGTACATTATTGTAGTCGGGTCGCGGTAGTCCAGGGTTAGAGCGTTGGACTACCGACCGGAGGGTCCGGGTTCGATTCCCAAACAAGCCTCTCCAGGCACCCTCAGCTCCACCGCTATGTGATTTTTCGGGGACCAGATCTTCCTGGGAAGCCATAACCGGCGCAGGAGGTAACTGGCCTCCCTACCCTGATGTGTGAATCTCACACTCCATCGGGCTTAGTACTGGGTGAATTACTACCATCACCTACCAACCCACCCTTCGGGTTGATTACTGTGTTTATGTTTTTATTTATTGCTATAGTTTTGGAATGAAAAAGCTCGTAAAATTGCCCAAAAATCAAATAAATATCGTATGCTACCCTTTGGCGGCAGGCCACCAGAAATCTGCATCCAATTAAGGTATTTTATGTATTTTACACAAGGGGAGGAAAGGATCAGTTGACGCTAATTTGCGTGAAGCTTCTGCAAACATGTTATTCGTTTCCTTCCCCTCACACCCACGCAAACCGCGCTTATTTCCGCCGGGCATACGGGAGGTTGTGGGGGCTCGAAATTCAGTGGCGACCCGTACGAGCAAAGAATGGGAGGAGCCATGAGGAAGAGATGGCTGAGAAGGCTGAGGCTGGCGTCTCTTAAACGTAGTTCAAAATAGGCCAATGGACAGGTGATGAAGTTCACATACTTGGCACACAACAAAACAAGACGGAGCGCTTTGTAACGATGCCTGGCTCAAGGAATTAATAAAGTCCAAACAGCAAAGTGACTCGGCGGCTTGTTTATCGGCGTGATACCCATACGGATGGAGCCTTTGCTCACCAAGGGAGAAAACGAAGAACGCGGGCATATTTAATAAAAAGCGTAGTGCATCATAATCAAACTAATTGCATGGAATTTATCCAAATAATGCCAGAACCTTAAAAAAATTACTGCTGGAGTGCACACAATTGAGGAACACGTGTGATTTAATCATCTATTTTCAGTATGACAGATGACTTTTGGCGCCCTGTGAGCTTAAAATACCGATCAATTCCAGCACACAAAAATTCACGCCATCTATCTTAATCAACGCAGCGGATCAATCGTTACGTCAACAATGTTTTGCAATTGTCGACTGATCCCAACCATACGAGACCTCATACATTATGAAGTCATCTAAACCAG
Source organism: Hetaerina titia (assembly GCA_037158775.1). Lineage (NCBI taxonomy): Eukaryota > Metazoa > Arthropoda > Insecta > Odonata > Calopterygidae > Hetaerina > Hetaerina titia. Next base: position 65,274,495 of record CM073769.1, read on the forward strand.
AATTATGAAGTCAAGAAGGCTTCTTATAAAAGCCATTCAGACTTTATATTTCGCTCATTGCATAATTAATAGTTATAGCGCTTTGGTATAACTATTTAGCGCGCGGTTTCTGCACTGATACGTAACTAAGTTCCCATAAACGAATTCCGAAACCCAAACACTACAATACAACATTCTTTCCCGAGGCAAGAATAAAAGCTTCGATCTTAAGTCAGAAGAAAAGCACTACCGCACGGAAAATTCGTATTCGTACACGAACATTCTCTTAGAGTTGCTACACCAAAGGATACACATAGCGTCATAAGTTGGCATGCTTAAATACTGATACAAAGGTTTTTCTAAAATCTAAAATTTCTTTTCTAACATCATAATAGTGCACAGAATCCTAATATGTTTTCCTTGAGTTACTTTTTACAAAGGTTCGAAGTGATTTGCGAAAGTAGTAGGCTTTTTCAGGTGTTAAATACAGGATTAATTTAAATATTTCCCTACATTAATATTTCTCCGCGCAAAAATTGTCATTCATCTCCTCTCCGAGAATTGGTCTAGATATATGTAACAACAAAGAGAACTTACCTTCTTCTTTGGATGTGTTGGGTAATATATTATCGCGGCCATCGTAATCATAGATACTGATAGCATTAGGGGAAAGGGTCGTTGGAACTTCAGGCACCATTTCCTCTGGTTGCGTGTTGAGGATGGCCAAAATGGTCTGCAAAAAAAAACTCGTGTGGTTCAGCATCTTGAGGAATTTCCTTTGATCGAACGGCCTTAGAGAGATCCAACCGAAGGACTTGCAGAGGAAGTCAAGCGAAGGGTGGCCAAAACTCCCTTTTGTATTCCGCGGTCTAAGCCGCAGGTGCGCAACGGAAGATGAGGGGAGTCAGTCCGGTGCACCGGTTTCCTCGACAGAGGAATCCCGGAACTTAAAATAAAATAACACTCGGTCGGAAGTCCGTGAGACACTCGAGGTGAATGCTGAGTTCTCCCCACAAGAGGTCAATCTCTACAGTACGAGGATGGTAACACTCCCGCGATCCACGCAGACAGCAGCGATGAGAAGACCGACAAGCGGACTCGTGCACTCAGGACCGTAACGCGGAGCAGTATGAGCGATTTTAGGCGGGAGAGAAGATAATACTAGAGCCGAGTGGCATCCATCTGCAGCCAACTCTCCTTCCCTCCCTTCGCATTGAGTGCCCACGTTCAACCCCCTCCCTCCTCACCTAACCGACTCGGCCTCCTCTTCAACTTCCCCGCTTCCTCGTCGTAACTAGACCTCACTCCCTTCGTCAGATAAACTGAAAAACTTCCACGGCCTTCCTTCGCTCGCGCCAGTGCCTTGACTCACCACCACGCCTCTCTCCCTCTCTCTCGCTCTAAAACTTCCGACACAACAATACTACGCCTGATTCACGTGACCCACCTCTCCTGATCTCCTGATGAGGCTCCCATTGGCTGCGCGGCCGATTCTTTTGCTCCCCTGTGACGTGCCATAGGCCGAAACGGTGAGCCATGCCAGGTGGTGCCTCATCCCATTCATTCCTCATCCCGCCTCCCCTGGCTACCGCCGTGCCGTCGGGCTCCTAATGTCCTTAACGCGGTTTAAAAAAAGGGACATGCGCGCGCGCTGTTACGTTTACAGCCAAACTGATGCCCTCCATCCCCTAACAACTCCCACCCCCTCCCGTCCATCGCCACTTCCGCGACTTGAACTCAGGATTATGTATTTATTTTTGCACTAATTGTGACAAACCACATCGTCCTCCGTTAATGAGACATAAAAACTTAAATGTCGCATTCGAACTTTGTATGCTTGTCTAATATTAAAAGTTGACACTAGGCCAAGAGAAAAATAAACTACAAAAAACAGTTGTATTTATACTTATACTGATATAAATAAGTACACGTTGCTGCTAAACGCACGCTATTTCAGTCGGTTCTAAGGTTAAAAACAGGAGTTGCAAAAAATTTTATTCGCGATGCACACTCGACGTTTAAGAGATGAGAAAGTCACCCAAATTCATACAGAGGCAGACGTTAACTTCAAGGCCATTGCGTTATAATTATTGTTTTCGCTAAAGGTTATCACGATACCTGAGAGTGCTATTCAGTGTGGCTTTGTGTGATTCTTACGTAATTAACGTAGATCGTTTGATCGTAGTCACGAGGAAATAGCACTATTTAAAGAAGCCTCGATGTTTTTTTTTATGGAGTTATTCAGAACTCTTTCAGTTACACATCCTTCTTTAGGCACGCCATAAATGAGCAATTCTGGGCCCAAGTTGTGCAGGAAGACATGCATAGTTCGCATACTGAGGAAACTTAGGACTTTTTAAAAATTTTAATAATTTTACCACGTTTAATGTTAAACATTAATGCTGGGAGAAAACCCCGAGTGGTTACTGACATCCTGGGCATTCCAGACCAAATTCCCATTAGTGGTGGCATGTTTATCCAATCTATGAAAGTTAGCTGCAATAGAGATGACGCTGGGAACCAGTCAAAAACAGCTTATCCTCATATTTATTATCAGAGGATCCTTTCATTTCACCCTTTCATCAGATGAGTTTACTTAGGATATCATACTAAAACGTCTCTTGTAAAACGAGAAAGAAGTACGCTAAAACGAACGACTGATATTTTAGTTTGATTTACTTTATTTAGTACCCTAGGAGCCACCACTAGAGCGCGTCGCAGGGGGCGATTTACATACCAGATTACCCTCGACCAAAAACAGCTTTCCCTCCGCTGTTGGACAAAAATCGCAGTTAAAACCCAAATAGTTCTGGGGATATTAAGCAGCCGAGGTGAGTGGAAAAAATGAAAAAAATTATGATTGTCTAATATTGTCTAAGAGGCACCATAATTTGATTAAATCACATTCAACACCCCAGCCTCGTTTTCAGCAAATGAATGGAATATTTCCAGAGGCATATGGAAAAGAATAAGGGAAAAATTAACCAGAAACTTAATGAACGCATAGGTTAAAGATGAATACCGAGACAACGGACGCTAGGATTTTGATGAAAAGGAAAACCAAGAACTACCTAAAAGTAAAGATGAGTGTCAGACGGAGAAACTATCAGGACAGTCATTGGAAATCACGCAAACGATAATTTAGAACACATTTTAGTTTTCCTTCTTTCATCTTTGGAAATACATATATTTCGTCATGACCAGAGGAAGTTGGGCTATTCAAACATTTCCACCCAAGTTGGAAAATTCTCGGAACTAGGGAAATCGCCACGCACTAACACGGGACAACACATGTCAGATGACGCTGCTGCATATGAAACCGATAAAATGATGCATATTTATCATCATAATGTCCGATAAAATCATTTTAGATTGCAGAAGTTAGAATAATGCTCTCCCGAAGGGTGTAAGTAGGTTTTAGGCTGAAAGTGTGGAGAAACTACCCACTTTCAGGGAGACACAAATTTCACAAGAGACAAAATTGATGTTAATTTGTAACTTGAAAAAATATATTTTACGAGTTAGAATATGTTACTGAACTATTATGCACTGAAAGCACAACATAGTATTTTGTAAAATATTTCACGGCGTAATTTTTTTAATGAGACAAGGTCCGAGAACTGTGTTACAGTGTGATGAAAAATAGCAACAGTGCGTAATAATAATAGTTGTTATTAATTGAATGGCACTTTGAGTCACTGGCTCTTGAGAAATGAATTTTTCGATCCAAATTCGTTCAAAATTTGATGAACAATTCATAGGTGCGTATATGCACCAAGAAATATTTAATCATTTGCTGCGTGAGTTCGGTGTAAAAGCTAAGTTGTCGCCATTTTGTATGCAGAAACGTAGTCTTATTATTTGCGGCGTTCGTGTGGCTACATGCAACAGCAGAGTCAGCAAGAAAAATTTGATTTCTTGAAATGTTTGCATAAATTTAGAAACAATTCAACTATTCACACTTCATTCGAATTTCTATTTAATTTAATTTCCAAACCAAACCTGGGTGTACCAAAAACTGGGTGTGGTTCTCGGGAATTTCCAGAGAGAAAAGCGTTCATCTTTGGCTACGTAAGTCGAAATCGTACGATATACCTTACCCAGTTGGAGAAGGGATAACGCCGACAACGCCGTGATACTCTAATGTGACAAATCGAGGACAGTTAATCCTACAACCCATTCCACCGCTCCCTCGTCCCCTTCCCCTTTGCAAAAAACCTTCCGATCTCGTACGAGGATTACCGGGAGGGTCGGTAGGCTGCGAAGAACGAGGAAATTGTGGCGTCAGAACACAATAGGGCTCTCGACGGAAGGATGAGACCAACTGCGCCGATTATTGGACAGCTCGCTAGCTAGCCTACATTACGTAAGTGCCCTAATAGGATAAAAGTACCCTTCTTTCCATGCTTCAGTGGCATTCTTTCCTCTTCCGCGGCGCTTCTTGGACGTCTGCAGCATGTGCGTCAACGAGAGGAGATAGCTCCATTAAGGCAGTAATTGCGACAGATTCCATTTTCCTATCTTCATAGATAGTTACGGCTTGGAGATAGTGCAGCCGAATTCTCCAGTCCCACCCACCACTTGTGGTGGAGACCCGTTTTTCTGGTTATCATCTGGGCCGACAACAAGGGCGTCGCATCTATGTGAGACAATTCGTGTTCGACCTTCTGGAAACGGAGAATAATGCTCCGCAATTATTTTAGCGTATTGCGCGAAATCATTTTAAATGATAAGCAAGTAACTCATGAGCGATCTCTTGTTCTCCTAGCGTTATTATCCTCGCACGAACTAAAATGCTGCTCGAATAGTCACAAATGATTGAGTAAAGTTGACCTAATATACGTGAAAACGGTTGGTAGTGAAGCAGGAGATATGTTTCTGGACTATTGGTTTGGTATTGGATGTAAGGCAACCACGATTCCGAGAGCATTAGTTTAGTCTGATCGTCAGGTTTTAAACCTCACAGTTCACCTAACGAATCCTCTCGTTGACTAATCTTTGTTGATATGATTTTCGTCGATCATTAATCTAATCAAATCAAGCATAATTTCCATGCAACTGCTACATGTATCTTGATATCACTTTCAATCATGCAACCAATATAAATTAGTTAAGAGACAACTCATTAAAAATATTTCTGTATAGTGAGCTGACAAATCTATTCTAAGCAACTTTCATTCCAAATATTGCATCAACTGTGCTGTATCAGCTCTAACTTTGGAGATATGACACAACATTGTTAGATTAAAATTTTTTTGTCAACATTCGAGCGACGTTTCGTGTTGTATTGGAAAATAATTGTGAGTCTTTTACACCGTGAGGGGAAGTTGATCTCGTAGTACTTTTAACTCTGGGTACTTCTCTGGTTAAAATAAATGTTACCACATTTCCATATATTAATCAATTACCTTTTATGCATATTTAAATGAAAGTTAGCCTCATATACACACTTTCAGGGTAGTTCCATGCGTTCCGGTACATTATACACGCTAATTATTTTTTTGCTGGTGTCATCACATTCATTTTCCATTTCAAGGTTTTTCCCGCTTGCTCTTTTTTTTATCTCCAGTTGCACATCATTAACCAATGTTAAATAATTTTTTGTTCTGAATTGGTGGGAATCGTTAGGTTTCACTCGTGGGTATAGGCACTTCGAATTCAATTAAGTATCCGAGGCATCTGCAATTCCACGAAGGAAATGCTTAATTATATCTGTATATTAATGCACCCGTTCGTATAAACTTAATGTGATTGTTTACTTTTTGCAAATCGTCTGTAAGTCAATCGGGTAGAGCCACTGCTGTTATCATTTTGATGTATTTTTCTACTCTGTGAAAAGTACAGTGTGGAAGAAATTAGGAGACCCACTTCTGAGAGGAAGGCATATTTCGATTATTTTGTGGTCAGTCTTAGATATTATAAATTGCATGTTCATGGTATTAGACACAGAATTTGCACGGAGCGCTAAGCAAATAGAAATAAAAGTGGTCCTAAACCTGGAAAAACAACGGTCTGAAGGGACCGAAAAGTCTATTCCGATGAAAGTGTTGTTCCAGTCAACGATCGAAAAAAATCGAAAAAAGTGGACACATCGCCCTGTCCTCAACAAGACCAAATATTTCACATTTGGATGTATTCATCTCATAATTTCCCAGGGGTCCAAAATTATGTCTTGCACACTGGATACCTTACAAAATGTGGAAAAAGGGGATAGAGACAGTGAATATGTAGGGACTTCATTAAATCCTCAATATTCTGACCAACAAAACCATTATGAGGGCAAAAAAAGAAACTTTGCACTTCCATACAAAGACTTAATTGTGTTCTTCAATTACTGATCATTTAAATGAACGTAAACTTCCACAAATTAGAGCCAGAAACCATCGAATACATACCCTCCCCTCCCCCAGCCCACTAATATGTTGCTGCAACAGTATTCAACGTACTCAATTACTCCCCCCACCTTCCTCCCCTCTTGTAGCCAGGCTATATAAGTTGAAAAACTTTTCATGTGTGTCACCTGATGATGATGCGCAGCAACGAAACCATGGTCGTGTGAAGTATTAAATCTTTATGTGGAAGTGCAAAGTTCTTTTTTTACCCTCATCATGAAGGAATTCCACAAAGTTAAGCCTGGAACCGTTATGTTTAACAAAACCATTGTTTAACTATAAAAACCATTTCAACGTTTTGGCCATCACCAAACGAATACTGGAGAAAAAACGAGTGAAAAGGCTAAGAAATGTTTTTTTGCATCAGTTAGGCCGTACCTTGAGAGGCGTCAAGTATGTGAAAACCTACTCAGAAGTTCCTAAGTTCGCAGAAAGACAGGATACATCTACATCTACATAAATACCCTGCGAGCCACCAAAAAAAGTGTGTGGCAGGGGGTGTAGCACCAGGAGGAAAGGGTAAGGGATGAGGGGGTTGGGGTTTTTCAAATAGGTGGGGGAAGGTGGGGGGAACCTGTAAAAAAATATATATACATACATATATATATATATATATATATATATATTTATTTATTTATTTATACTCGTTTTTCCACGCGCAGTCCCTAACCTGTACGTTAATATTTATGGTGGTGAACTGACTCCTGGGGGATTTCGACTACAAGCATTCTGGTCTCTTATCGAGAAAGGAAGAAATGACATTTTAAACCTGTCAGTCTTACAGTCTATCTCTCCTAACTTGTGTTCGTGATCCCTCACACCGAAATACGTTGGGGTTCGTACTATATTCTTGATGTCACCGGAAATGGGCCCATCCTTAAATGTTTTTAATAAGTTTAAACTGTATTGTAAACCCCGCTGCGTAAGAGAATCCCAACCTAAATTGTCTAGCAATGTAGATACGCTGCTGCGTTGGTCATAACAATGTTTGACAAATCTAGCCCCCCTCCGCTGAACTCGATCTAATTCCGAAACCAAATTTATATTATGGGGATCCCATATACTGGCAGCATACTCTAGGTTGGGCCTGACCAAGGCAAGGAAACATCATTCCTTCACTTTTTCGTCGCATTAACCTAGCACTCTTTTAACAAATCCCAATTTTTTATTAGCACGACCGCATATTTCTCGTGTGTGTTTTCCCCAGGACAGATCGTGAGTAATTGTTACACCCAAGCATTTAAAGGAATCTATCCTCGCGATTTACGGGAGTTTTGTTTCGTAAAGAAAATTTATGAACGAGCATATAACGCAATATCATTATTGAAAAGCCTGAAGTGGAAGACTCTGAAAGCACAAAGATTATATACCTCTAAATAAAAGCAAATCCTTCGAGATTAGCACTGACATAGATGGAATAATTTAAACGCCGCGTTTGGAGGTAGAACATAGCGATGAGAGAAATTGACAACCGAACAGAGCGATATAAGGAATCCTTTTTCCCCTTGTACAATTCCTCATGCTTGCAGGATTGGGTGTAGATGTAGGACAAAATGAATTAAGAGATCTCACCAGGGAATTGAATCTCTCCAAGGATTCTTCTGACTTGCTTATTGCCTCCACCTAGAAGTTAAAACATCACACGGATAGCTGACCCTTAGCGTCTACTACAGAAATGGGTCGGTATTAATTCCGACATTGGATTGGATCTCTGTCATTATCATACGAAAAGTGAGTGCACAACGATTCATAATGCAAAGCATGGATCAACACTGATTCCGAAAAAACCACCAACCTTCCCTTCTTAACGAACCATTTTCATAATGGCCAAGCTCTAGTTTGTCAGTAAGCCAAGGGGTTGCAATAATTGCCAAGTGAATTGGAAATGAAGTGTGACAGATTTGGGATGAGTATCGCTATAAATAAAACAAAGATTGTGCGATTTTCCAGAGAGAGAAATTCTAAGGTTAACATTCGAATAGAAGGGCAGTAACTACGAGAAAGTTGTAGGGACGTAAGGAGAATAATTTCACTAGGAAAAGAGGCTATCACAAGGAGGGGGGAATTGATGACAGGGATTTTGAGTAAGGATATTAAGAAAAGACTCGTCAAAACTTTGATATGGAGCATAGCTACAGGTATGTACGGCACGGAAACGAACACAAAAGCAGGAGGATATGCGTAGGTAGGCTTTTGAAATGTGGACATGGAGGAGAATAGAGGTGAAATGGACCGAAAGGAAAACAAACGAAGTAGTACGAGGTGAGTTGGCTGAGAAGAAGCGATTGCAGGGAGAAATCCTAAGGAGGCAGGAAAAATGGATTAAGAGCATATTGATCGGCAGTGGGATGTTGAAGACCGTAATAGAGGATAGAAGGCTAGGCAAACGAGGAATGGGCAGGAATTGGTAGGGATGTTGGACGGGATAAAGGGAGGAAGGAAGTACATAGAGATGAAGAGGGAACTTTAGTAGAGTAGGGTGTTGGACTGTGTTTTTTTAAGAGATATTTTTTTGGTAGTTGTCTCAATCCCAAACCTATCTTGACCGGTAGATTACCTATAATAATTCAATTGAGGAGTTACTCTAGTGTAGCCGAAGAACAATTCAGGATCATCAGAAAAAAGGTTATGCATTACACTTACTACAATGTCATCGCATGTCGGAAATGTTAATGAGAAATCATTGAGATCCTGAGTATACCTGTAAATGTAATAATGCACCAATATTAATATAGAATTCCACCTAAAGGATGACATTACTGTCCTCAGGCATTATCAAAAGTAATTTTATGATAATTAAAGATTCGGACACTTCAGCCTTCGATTACACAGGCCAACAGTGGTTTTGGTGCCGGAGCTTTTAATGCTGATTTAAAGAACAATTGGGGTGCTGAATCCAATTATGACACTAGTTTTTTCCTATCAGCTATAGTTTTCAAGATATAGATATGTTGTTACTTACGTAAACAATCTTCTACATGATGATATGGGAATATTATATTAATAACACAGGCCAACAGTGGTTTTGGTGCCGGAGCTTTTAATGCTGATTTAAAGAACAATTTGGGTGCTGAATCCAATTATGACACTAGTTTTTTCCTATCAGCTATAGTTTTCAAGATATAGATATGTTGTTACTTACGTAAAAAAATCTTCTACATGATGATATGGGAATATTATATTAATAATTATCTCATTGGCCTACAATATAGAAATATACATAAAACTTATTGACAGTTTATTGAAAATAAAAGGAACACCGCAGAGTGGTTATAAATTAGTATACTTATAGATTTATTTAACTTTGAAAATTATTTTCCGGAATATATCAAATATTAAAACAACTAATCGTAAGATGTGCCATATCTAAAAAAGTAGAGCTGTTAAATAAAAACGGATTTCATATTTGGATTCAGCTCTACAAATATAGTTAAAATCATAACAAAGATTCCCGGCACCAAAAAAAAAATTTTTTTTTAGGCCTGTGTTATTTATGTTACAAATGTGAAAATTCATTACAAAAATGAAAATATTAACGTATCAATAACCTAAAAGCTCCATAACAAGATCATAGGACCACTCAAAAATGGAAATTGGGATGTAAAAATAAAAATGCTGAAAAAATGGCAACAAAACCCTTCACTACTTGACACGGACATTGGATGTTTATTTTCATCAACAAAATCCATTTTTCCACCGACATATTAAATGTAATGTTGACCTGATATGGTGAAATTATTCAACGGAAAATGCGAGCTTATAATGAAAATGAGAAATTAAAACAAGTGAAGTCCGAAGTGGTAGAGTTTATTCGGAAATAGAATGCTGGCGAAAGAAAACAAACTGACCAGTTTCTTCGATTAGCACAGTTATGAATATTAAATGGCAGGAAATAATGAAGGAATGCGAGAAAAACCAAGACACTGGATTCTCAACGAAGAAATAGTGCAAAACGGTAATTGTATGATATTTATTGAATAACACACGCCCCGGAATCAAAAATAATTTGGTACTAAAATTACGAGAGAGAGGAAATAAAGGTTGTCCAAAAAGAGGAGGGAAATGTTAAATCAGCAAACTATGTGGTGCATGTCAAACTCAATACAAAATTATGAATTGTTATCATCAAAAGAAGGATTTCAGCTCCAGCAGAATTCTGCGACATAAAAAAACGTGTCAGAAAGTTCAAGGATTTGTACACAATCACTTACCCTACTCCGTACAGAGCTGCATTTGTGTTTCACAAAGAAACATGAATATTTTACAAAAAAGTTATAGTGCAATGAAAACAGATCCATCCAGGCATTTTAACGCATCTCTGGATTTCATACATGAAGTGAAAAAATACGCTGATTCAGAAAGTTGAGTTAACATAGCATTCAATTTCGAAGGATAAGAGATAATTCGTCATAATACTAATGCTAAAGAGTAATAATACTAAAGAGTTTTATATAACAATAGACTAAAGAGATAAAAGATACCAGAGCATTTAAGGTTTCAAAAGAACTGTGCATCCACTCAGGCAGACCAACAAATTGTATTACAGGTAACTGCACTAATTACATAAACTTTTATTATTATTTAATATAATTGCATAAAAACCTGACAGCCAACGCCAGGGTGTACGGCAGTGGGTGAATACACATCAGACTACCCTTGACTCAAAATACCTTTCCTCCCTAACGCGGTCGGACGTTATTCTGATGCCTTATTGTTCTTGGGAAAAATGACATCCTAAATCTATTCTACACTTAATTTCTCGAATTTTACTGACGTGATCTCTCCTGCCGTAGTACGATGGGGCTAATAATACATTTTCAACATCATCGCGAAAGATACATAATTCCAATTAATGCAATTGATGATAATTTGTGATTTAGACTTGGCTCCGTGAGTGATGACAACTTTTTACAAATCTTGCTCCTCATAATACAATTCATTCACCAAAAGGCATTCGAAAGGTAATAGTTCTTAAAATTACTTTAATAATTCCTTGATATATGCTAATTTTACACACAAATCTGATTTTGCTATAAGAAAATTTAATGTGTACTGTTTGGCAACGACTTTTCCTTTTTTTTGGCGAAAGTTTACCCTTGTCTGGCGATACTTATGTTCAGTCATTTATGAGCATAAACAAGTATCTCGTTTTCGAAAAATCTAAGCAGCTTGTAAAACCTCTAATGAGCTCATCCGCCCGAAGAATGCCAAACAGATGGACTAATTTATGGATACAAGTATCAAGCATGATATATTACGCTCTACAGTGGAAGATCTAGAAAATGAATAGGAAAAAAATAACTTCCAGCTGAAAAATTGCTGAAAACAGGGAATACTCTGTGAATCCATTTGCAGTTTTCAGAATAGAAATAACGGGAGTGGTGAATGTTAAATCCCAGAGATGTCATCAACGAGGAGCGGTGAAGTGCACAGCATTAAATTAATAGATCAACGAATCCCAGAAATACTAACTAACAAACACACCAACCAGTACTTCTGTGCATCTTGATCAAATTTATTGACTTTAAAAATCTCATGGAATTTGCACACCCCCATTGTCTTTCATACCTGATCAGGAAACATTAGGGATAATTTACTGGTCAGAGGAATGTTTCAGATGGACCGCGAAACTCTTTCTTACCTGATGTAGAAATGTTTTTCATGGCCCGCCAAAATGTCTCCCCGAACTCCCTCGACCGCCTCTGAGTTTCCCCGAAGCCGCCATTCGCAGTCCTTGAGTCTTCCTCGACTGACAGATACCTGGCGTACTCATCAGCCGCTCTGTCCAGCAACGTGACATCAAAATCCAAGGAAATAGCGCTTTTCTGCCAGTCTTCTCGTTGATTTGTGAATCCAAATTGAATTTCAATTTCGCGAGGGCTTGAGTCGAAAATCCCTAGAAGAAATCAAATCAATAAAGAGAAACCGTCCACCTCAATGGGCCTCATTAATTCATAATATCCACAAACAAAACGAATCAACGTCATTTTTTCTTGAACATTCGCTGATACGGAAACAAAATGCGATTTTACTTGCTTTTTGGGTGGTCACAAAAAAATCCTAACTATCAGGAAGCCTCAAGGGCTATTCCTCATTAAGCGCCCTTTGCTCGGACTCCGAGCCATTAACTTAGACGCTCAACTCTGCTCAACAAGCGTCCAATGAGCCATAGTGTCTTCATGCATCGAAGGTTAAACATTTTAAAGTCAAAAACATACCATTAACCTGCGGCATTTTCGAACTGGTTTTAGTGCGCCGATAAAAACTCCTTCAAACAAAGCTGTTCGATAAATACAAACAAATTATGTTTTCCCTCACTATAACTTGTGTGTTTTGTTCACTCAAGACTGTAATAATTCACTCAACCCCACACTTCTCATCATACAAGACCAATATGAAAAGGAATAATGGAGTTCACGCAGCGCTAGATGGTGAAACAGAAAGCGTTTGGTGTTCAATAGAAATGCCACCGTTAAAAGCATTTATTTTCGTGTCTATTAAAGTGTCCAAATACAATCTTAACTTAGTATTGGGGTTGAGAGCAATTATCGTATCATTTTGCCCGTTTATCAGCCAATCGTAGAATTAACATTTCCTGGGATCCGATTTGGGGGAAAGCAGGGAGATGAATGAAGAAACATCCCCGGAGCTACAACTAAATCTCAGAGTATTTATTTAGAAAAAAAATCCGAAAACAGTCTTATTTTTCGGCTTTTTGATCAGCTGTCTAACAATAAGATATTATAAAAGACATTTACAAACACCCACACACTTTTACCTGCTGCATCATGTATATACGATTTACTAGTATCCCCTTGAATAAAGCCATTAAGGGTCACATCTTGATAGCCTCTATCAACATGTGGTCTCGGATATGCTCTAAATGATATGATCGATGAAAATACCATATCTTGATCGCTTTGGGATCCCCGTACATACACCCAATTGAGGTAAAACCTCAATTTTCAAAGCATGCACTTTCAAGAAAGGTTTATAACGTTAGATATATAGACTGCAAGATCCATCTAACCAGTACATATACCAAATTCTTGAAAGCGCACGCCTTGATTCTCAAGGCTTTCTCTATCAAGTAAGGTTACATTACATATCTTAGCTGACTTTACAAGATCCATCTTCAGAGCGGAGAGCCCTTAGATGGATGACTTCCATTTGATATCGGATTGCGGGGTACACCAGTCGGGCAATAAGATACATCGTATCGACATGGAAACTCGATTCTGAGATAAGATACATATGAGGTGAATACGATTGAAATACGATGCCGTCCATTTACATCTCGTCCTCGAAACATCTTCGCATTCGCGATTACAAATTAACATTGTAATGGAGTTCCCAAATTCAAAATAATTACTACAATTCTGAATTTAACATGCTAATTTTATTACCGAGAGGTATTATTCTGGAACATTGTTCTTAGGTTTTGCAATATTAATTATTCTAAAAAAAACGCGCATGCCCAAAGTTAGGAACCAAGTAATTCCAATATTAAATTAACTTAATTCTCCTCTACTGCGATTCTTTCAGCCTAGCAATATCAGCAGGTATTTGATTATTATTATGAAGCCTGGACGACACTACATTAATCTTGAAGTTAAAATAATAGCCTTCGTTAAACAAAAGCTTTAAATACAAACATACATCATGACATGTATGAATATCTATTTAAGTGATTAATGTATAACATTTCAATAATAAACAATGATTTATCACAACGTACGTAAGTGTTCAGTTAAACGAAACTAAAAGGAAGTACTGAGCCGTCTTTCAGAAAAACTCAAATTACGCTGATTTGGTTAGTATGATTTAGCAAGCAGTCTGTCAGTAACTGAGTTTATACTATTAATAAAATATGAATCAGATTTAGCTGATTTTAAAATCTTTACTCATCAAAAACAAATGGCATGTGCTTAATATGCGGTTAAAATAATGACTTTCACTATGCAGTCAATGACACGAGAGTGCACACTTGGCTGCAATTTGCTAAATGCATACCATTAGGCATACAAAAGGAAGGAAGAATACAACGCGAGCAAAATGCTGAACAACTTATCGTCATGAATTATTGCTACGCATTCTCATGGTTAAAATGACCAAGTCTTAACTTTGTAAAATTAAATTATTTCTACCTGATAGGCCAATTTTCTTCCAGCCTTCCCAAAAGATACTGCCCATCTTTTTGGCTTGCCTAGATGGATTCCTAGTATTCTCATCGGTATTTAGAAGAGTGCCATTAAGATACCTTGAATGCACATGCAGTATCCCATTTGATGAAACCAATTTGAAAATCCTTTCTTGGGTTATGGGATATTCCCCCAAGGAGTTCTTTTGGAGATGAAAGATAGGATGTTGAATGCCAGTCTCTGCCAAACTAAGATATAGACATCCAGAGAAGATCCACAACGAAAAATATCTGAAAATAGAGTTATAAACAACATCAAAATCACGCTCGTTGAATAAAATCAATAACAATGTATTATTTTTGGTAATAACCACCAATTATCATACTTCATAAAAAGAATAACTCAAGAAAGGGACAGAAAAGAATTTTAAGATCATAAAATTATTTAAATGGAACGACTTAAAACGACAAGAGGGAATAAATTATTTTATTTAAAATTCAGTTTCACAACAGGTTCACGTACTAGTGAAATCAAACAAAATGACTCAAATTATTCAGAAAGCTAACTATTGGTTATCTTAATGGAAATAATCAATGGAAGGCAAATGGAAAATTTCTTATAATTTCTTTGGTTTGACACCCGTTTCTTGCTTATATTTACGAAGCAACCAACCAACGATCGGTGAAATAAACAGACTTCGAATTTCTACATGAAGAATTTAAGTTGTCGTTAAAAAATACTAGTATTCTTTTACAACCGAAATATCGTTGAATAACTAAGGACGAATAAGCGGATACATTCGACGCGGAAATGCTCATGATAAGTCTTTCCCTTTCAACTAAGCATACCACTGACCTTCCAAAAGTCGCATCACTCGCTCTCCAATGAAACAGCATCTTTTTCGTGAGGTGATGTATTCGTTGACTATCGCCCGGCTAACCAGCAGAGAATGGCTGATGCCTTTGCCACAAGCTGAATGAGACTTCCTCCTCTTTCCCCTTCGTCTTTATTCCATCCACATGCTCTTCTTCCTCGCCCCTATCTCTAAATTACATCCATCTCCGTCGACGTCCAACATAAGCGACATCTGACACCAGCCAAGAGGGAAATGTACACCGACACCAATATTATCCGCAAAAAATGTCTCCCTCAGTTACCGAGAAAGACCTCTCTGGCATTAAATCAGTGAAAGCTGCAATTAGGGATTCATTCCTTCCATTTGCTTAGAAATGAAACTTTTGCAACATCATTATATAGTAAAGGAAGTCCAGTGTAGCTTTGAACGGCAAGAGTTTTCCCTGAATCATTAGACTGAGCAGCAAAACTTTTAAAGTCTCTTATCATTGCCAGATATTTAAGTTTATTCATGCTTTTGTATTATAGCATTTGAATGGTGTTCCCTCCCTGATAATATTCTCTTATTTTTCCTACCCTTAGATCGCCTAGGATTTAACGAATTCTCTGTGGTAAACCAAGTGAGTAAAACATACAACCAAGAGAAATAAAAAATGCTTAATTCGTTGACAACGTTGCCCAATATCTTAGCACGATTTATTGAGGCTACACGTGAGCATTTCGTGTGCTAAAGAACGATAAGGCTTGCTTCGAGTCTTATGAATAAAATATCTAAAATTTCCAAAAACAAATCAATTTTGTCGTCGCTTGAAATGGATATCACTTGGATACGCACGGAGAGAAGAAAGCCTCTTATACGAGCTAGCTCGTAGCTATTGACCCAAGTCGATCCAAAGGCGAAAACGGGTCATATGATTTCTTCTCCCAAGAACTGTCGAGAAGGCACACTTGAAAACGATGTGAGTTTAATGCGGAAAACGTTAGCCAGTGCCCAGCGATGTACGTCATTCCAATTATGCGTATGGAATGCTTGATTGCTTGTTATGATGATCATTAGCTCCGCTATTTCACGTGTAATTCAGCGAATTCGATTGATGTTCTTCATGTGAGTAATCACACGAAAAAACTCACTGTAATGATTTGAAAATTCTAAGCTGTGCATGTGTCGCTGAAGCATTGATCATCAACCCGAGAAAAGGAGGACCACGCTGTGTCTAAGCCAGGGGAGTGTTTTCTCACCACATGGACTCTCAGACTGGTAACATTCCAAAACACTGCTTTGATTTTCATAATTATTCATTCATAAGAGCAATACTTGTTTCGTATCAATGAATGTCCTAGAATGGTGTATGACGTAAATGAGAAATATCAAAAACTGTTAGGTATTTGGTAACTAGGTAGGCCCATAAAATATTCAATGGAATGATTCTTGCTTTAATATTAATGATGAGTATTTATTTATTAGGTAATCTACCGGTTAAGGTAGGTTTTGGGATGGACACAACTATCAAATAAACATTTTGTAACTCCAAACAAAACCCAATCCATCAACCTCATCTACATCAGGTCCCTCTTCATCTCTGTGTACTTCTTTCCTCCCTTCATCCCGTCCAACATCCCTATCCTGCTCCTGTCCTTTCCTCGCTTGCCCAACATTCTCCCCTCTATTACCTTCTTCAACATTCCACTACCGCTCAATACGCCCTTCATCCATTTTTCCTACCTCCATAGAATTTCTCTCAACAAACCCCTCTCCTCACCCACTATCTCTAGTACTTCCTCATTTGTTTTCCTTTCGGTCCATTTCACCTTCTCCATTCTTCTCCACACCCACATTTCAAAAGCCCCCAATCTACGTCTATCCTCTTGCTTCAGTGAACACGTTTCCGCGCCGTACGCTAGCTACGCTCCATATTTTACGTCTTGTCTTAACATCCCTACTCAACGTCCCCGTCATCAACTCCCTCCTCCTTGAGAAAGCCTCCTTGCCTAGCGCAATTCTTCTCCTTACATCCCTACCACTTTGACCGTATTGGTCCAAAACACTTCCGAGATATGTAAACTAATGATGAGTATAAAAATGCCAAAAATATTTTCATGCTGTTAATAGATGTTCTATAAGCAGGTATTATGGACACAATATATAGCATACAAGCTGGATACAGCTGTATGACAACCATGGCAGTTGATGGCAATCCACGCAGGCTATTTTTCTTAACTGAGGAACAGAAGTTCCCATCATAACCAATTCCATATGAAAATTTCGTTCTTCTCATTTCTTTATCTTTATATGGAGCCGGAATTTGAGGTCACGAAGTAGTGGGGTGCAGACACCCAGGCTCTGGGGTGGACGTGAAATGAAAACTTAAAATCCATACATTGAAAACACTAAACACCTAAAATGAAAAAGATTCCCGCTTTTTACCAACGGATGAAGTACATATCGCTCTACAGGGAGCCTTGGGGGGGCAGCTTAGTCGGTCCAACAGTAGCATCGGCCCTGCTTTGCAAGATAAACCACTACTCTTACAAGAGAAAAATATTCTTTACCCTTAACATTATACGAATAAAAATTCCATTACACTGTGTCGAGGAATTAAATGTGTACTCCAAACTTGGCAATAAACGAAGTAATTATTAATTCACAAAATCCAGGCGCCCTATTTATTGGAAGAATCTTCCTACTTCACAGCAGGGAGCAATGGGTTCTCGGAAGACCATTGAAAGTTTCCAATTGGTCACAAGAGGAGATTTAAAACGTACATATACCCCTACCAAAGACCATCAATGTTAATGGGACCGCACTTGATGCAGTATCCAACCATTCTATTAAACTCCATTCTTCATAGACGACATTATGTCTAGCGTGACAATCAGAGATCATGTATGTTTTCATCTTTCCTACGAAAGATAATTTATCAGAATAAGATTAGTCGACCGCGCCAGGGTGTAAAAGTATTTTGTGTCACAAGTAGTCTGGTGTGCAATCACTTCCTGCCAACACACCCTAGCAGTGACTTACAGGATGCCATGTATAGTCGTGTAGCAAATACAAGCCCTCACTGAGTCATTATAACGTACCTGGCACCTTACGATTGATCAGGTGTCACGTATACGTATCTGTTAATACAATGTGACATTTCCTGGGTAACCATGGAAGCTCTGAGTTATGATGTCAACAGTGGACCTCCTCTTCGACCACGTATTTATCTATTTTCTCGACGTTGGACGGCGTCTCTTGCTGTTTTGTATGATAACTTTTAAGTGGGTTTTATATGAACAAACAAACTAATCGCATTATATTTCTAAACCTCACTTAACAAGACATAACCTGAGAATATACCACACAATAAACCCTTCTGCAACACCACATACTTTCTACCTCCCTTCATTCCATCAAACTCAATATTTTCCTCCCACTACCTCTCCTATCTAACGTTCTCTTATTTATCAGTCCTCACAATCTCTTATCAGAACGCTGAGCATCCTTTTTCTTGCCTCATTCAGATTTCTCTCAGCAACTCGCTCTCCTCCAAACCATGCCTAGTATTTCTTCCTTCGTCATCCTTTTCATCCATCTTACTTTTTCCATCCTTATCTACACCCAAATCTAAAAGTTTCCAATATACGCTTATTATCTTGCCTATCTCCAGTTCTTCCAATGCCTCTTTTGCCATTTACTCTGTGTTTACATTGATAAGCAAAGATGATAAGGAGAGCCCCGTCTTACTCTCATTTGGTAAGTCCTAACACTACCCATTCTATCTCTCCATCCGTTATATCCACTTGAGGAGCCTGATGCGCATGCAGGTTGTGGCTAGAGAGATTGTCCTATCCCTTCAATCTTATCCTATTTCTTTTAATATATTCATTGATTACACAAAATCAACTCTTATGAATGCCTTTAACAAATCTATGAAACGAAGGAGTGCATCCTGTAAAATATATCTTCCTGTGAGTGACCTCATTACTGCTGTGGCATCACTCTTATCTCCCCCTTTCTGAACCCGAACTTATCATTCCCAAAGTATTCCTTTGTTCACATCTCAATCCTTTTATTGATGATCCTACGTACCACCATAGCCGAGGGTGAAATCAAACTTATTGTCCTCTGCTTCTCGCATACTATCGCTTTTCCCTTTATTGAGTTGAGAATTAATGCTGATCTGGCTAAGTCTTCTGACAAACTTCCTCCCTCAAACAACTACGAATCAACCCATATATGGTATCCCAACTAAATGAGACATAACACGTTTTCATTCATTCTCATTCATCTATAAAGTTTAGACATAGAGAATAAATATGATATCGATGAGAATAGCTGAGGCCTATGTAAACCCGATCTAAGGAGAGAGTTGGCATTGAAGGAAAAGAAATAAGATAGTCGGGGGTAGAATTTTTTTATTTTCGTGGAACTATTTGAAAGTTAAGGAAAGCATAGACGATTAAGTCTATGAGAAAGGGAAAAATATTCTGAATTGATTCGATTAATTTCATCTTTTTTTTTCAATTGTAATTGATTGTCTCCGTCGAAACCTTATGGAATGTGTGGAAATGGCGACGATAATTCCAATCAGCGAAACCTAGGTCATTCGAATAAAATACCTCCCGGAAAATGCAACGAAGTCACTCTTTTCATTTAAGAGTCATGTTACAAGTCGGTAGGGTCATTCATTACACTTGAAAAATCACGGCTATGCTTTTGTTGGACTGGGGTCACATCCACTCCGTCTTCGAAAGGTTTTATGTGAATAATTTATTAAATAGAGGTGAAATGCACTGCGCTAAGTCGTCCGTGGATGTAGATTCTCACATTGATTTATATACCAGCAACTCCAGCGTAATTCAGATTGCAAATCTTTCAAATTGCAAAATTTTCTACAGCTATCGCATTTTTCCTCACATTATGCATAGACAGCTTCGATGCCAAATAATTTCGCTAAAAAGTAATTCTATATAAATGAATGCAGAACAGTTATGCACTCAAAGTCAATGAAGCACAGATTTTCACAGTCCTTTCTCTGGTTGCTCACAGTTCACGGCACCTCACGACCCGCACTGGGCGTGCATGCCAAATTTGATATTGGTGTGATGTAATAATGATTATTGCGACAAAGGTGACTTACGATTGTGAAAATGTATATGTCAAAGGAAAATAACAAATATATCAATACATATTTTCTTTTCTCCATTACATCCTTTTATAATTTTCAGTTATACGTGTGATTGACGGGTCACTGACATAGGAGGGATCCTTGTAAACTCTGAGTGTGTGTGTGTGTGTGTCTGTGTGTGAATGTGATTCACGAGAGTGACAGTAATTTCTTAACACACCCTAGTGATCGAGTGGTTGTAAGTTTGTTTTATTATTTATTTTGGCTTTTGTGTGTGTGTTTTCCCCCTTTTCTTTCTTATCACTTAGTGCCAATCAAGTTTACGGTCTCAGCATTTTTGTTTACATTGATTCACGACCGTAGCTACGTTCCTTGTATATTTAAATTACCTACAGAGTTATGAAGTCCTCGTGGAAATGCCAACTTTCCACAAACCCTTAACAAAATTATTCCATGAAAATTTAAAATCTTTGTCTACTATCAGGGGCCTACCATACTGTAATCTGTCAAAAGTGGCAATTACATGACATGCTCAAGTCTGTATTATAATGAATGTAAAATATAATTACATAAAAATAGTATTTTTAATATTGTTATAGGAAAACATTCACATTATACCGCAGTTAAACTATTATTTAATTGAATGATCACACCGGCCTACTCTTTTTGCAGGACATATGTAATTCCTAGGTCGACAAAACGTCAAACATGATTTATGTCATTACAATGACAAAGAGTATTTCAAAACTTATGAGGCAAAGCTATACTTTCCATAGATTATGAGGAATAAAATTTTTCCCGTATGTTTCTCTTGAAAATTTAAAAAAATAAGCACTGATTGACGCAACTTTTCAGACATAAATATTCAAGGAACAGCCTAAAGTACCTCACCATGTCAGGCCGTCGCACCTACCAAATAGTGTCTGGCTATATTTAAGTCGCTAGACGTCACAGAGTGTGAGTCGAGACCTCCGCTATTCTAATCCATGAAGGCCCCCGCTAACTTCAGAGGATACACGGACGAGTTCCTGTCATTTCAAGTCACTCGAAAATTGTACGTGCATGATGAAAAATAGTGACTTAAAATTTCGGACACTTAATGGCTTTCTTTTTCTAAATAACTCACTGTTCAGAGACTTAAGGACATGATAAATGGTAAAGCATGGCATAAAAGCACTAATATGAGGGCACGCTGCTACATAATTCACAATTAATGTCGAATTAAAGAACTGAAGAGTATGAACTGGCAATCGAGTCGAACGCGCAATACCTAGATATTCCATACAAACGCCCACAGGCATTTCAAAGAGTAATGCGCTCTTGGCAAGTCCTTCTTGTGTACTTTGGCAGTCTCTCCTGGCCTTTCGTTCAAGAGTTACTCAATGAATTAAATTCGGAGAAATGCAAAACATTCCATAAAATCGACTTTAGAGAACATATGTTATTTGGTGATTGATTTGAAAAGAACATTACATAGACGTTAAACGCTGAGTTTAATATTTAGGAAAAATTTTAAAAAGGTAACAGTACGCACAAAATTCCTGAGAGTGAATTGGTGGTTGGATAGCTATGAGCCACGTGTTTCTTCTCAATGTTTGAACGCTGAGATTTGACACAAAATTAGACCAAGTGCATATACGAAACAGAGAAGAACATGAAAATGTCTCATTTTAAATATGCATGACACAATGGCAGCGTATTCAACCGTGATGGTCAAATGTGACAAACTAATTTTGAGACGAGAGCGAATTTCTTCCAGTAAACTGCGAGATCCTTCGCATAAACTTAGATACTTCATGCAAATGCTTTTATCCCTCTAACCTGTGCCTATCTTTAAATGCATTAAATTTTTGGAGGAAATGTTTTCTTTCAGTGATAACCCTACAATGCACAAAAACGTCGCGAAAATTAAAGACGGTCGAGACATGACGTCTGAATGATTTTCCGTGGAATACTAAAAACGCTATTCCACGTGCATAGTTCAGAGAATAGATTTTGTTTCACAGCAGGTGTTTGGGTCAATAACACATTAAACCTAAATGTGGATAAATCATTTGCGATACATTGTGA
This sequence comes from Hetaerina titia, assembly GCA_037158775.1. Lineage (NCBI taxonomy): Eukaryota > Metazoa > Arthropoda > Insecta > Odonata > Calopterygidae > Hetaerina > Hetaerina titia. The sequence continues at coordinate 65,297,046 of CM073769.1, forward strand.
AAATATTAATGAGCAAGCAAGTATGAAAACTGTGGTCTTAAAAAGAGTTGCACACATTCCACAGGTTAATCACATAAAATTCCCAGGGATGTGTCACTTTATATGCTCATGTAGTGTGATTGAAAGTGCTTTTCCAGCTAATAACTCATTATGCTTTCTCACTCACATCCAAATAGTGTTCATTTAGATGTTCTGCTATTCTTATACTATGGTGAATTCTACATCGTTGTACAGTATTGCAAATTGGATCTCCTCTTTCCATACAGTGTCTATTTGTAAAATGCAAAATATAGCCATATGATAATTTATAACAAATCATACTCTAGCCTCTATCGCCCATTTTTCAGGATCAATGGCATTGATCTGCCTTTTGTCAGCATATAATTCTCATTACTCTATGTAGTTAAGCCTATGTAACGAAACAGAAGGTTTGTGGAGAGTCTATTCTTCACCAGAGCACCAAGTTTTCACATAAAACGTTGTCATGATAAATTGAGTAAAGTATCAAAATTATTAGAGGAACTAGGTTGGGAATCATTCAGGGAGCTAAGGTTAAATTACAAATTAAATCTCTTGCATAAATTGGAAGGTGTCTGATGGTGTTGAAAATGTATTTCTAGCCCTATCGTATCACGGAAGGAGAGATCACATCAATGAAATTAGAGAGATCGTGTGTACAAACAGATTTAAATATAGTTTTTCCCACGAACGATAAAAGATAGCAATAGCAGTATCCGATTGCGACAGGGGGGAAAAGTACTATTATTTGTTCACTCTTATTAGCCTAGCGAGTTATCATCATCTCACATCTATATCTCCTCTGGTACGTGTATGGATTTCCATCTCACTTAGATACCGTGGTTCAAGTGCACCAAGTTATCATGATTTTCCTTATTTGAATTATGTTACGGATGCATATTATTATCAAATATTAAGAAAAATTTGACTTTTGATGCTACATGCCTGGTTTTTAATCACCTCTTACCACAAACCCTTGTGGTAAGAGGTGAATAGAGTGGCCATACCCGAACAACAGGACGTTCACGAGCAGGCTTGTTCAAAGTTGAAGTTGATTTTGCAGGGAGATGAGAGGATTCTTCCGAAGGTAACATTGCATATGAAACTTGCTTACAGTCTAATTCTGAGAGTAAATGCAAAAGATCTGTGTGAAAATCACCTACACCTGAATGACGGAAAACAGAAGGAATGCCTTCTACTGGGAAGTCACAGTCATATAATATTTTGATACTCAGGATATGGTGTATCAGGATGTCGTACCAGCAGATAACTCTTTAAATGGAGCTAACCACAGAGATGTCCTGGGTCTCCAAGGTCATATCAACAGCAAAATGCCACATTTCAAAGGGACAGACTTGATGCTGCAACAGCATATTGCACGGCCGCGCATTGCAAATATTGTTGCTGAATATCTTGCATAAACTAATGTAAAGTTTTTTGCTCATCCTCCCCATTGTTTACACATGTCTAGTCTCATTGACTTACTCCTGTTCCATAATGTGAAGAAATAAATGCATGGAAACATTTTTTCATCATTAGAAACAAACTTAGAGGAACTGCACTTTCAGCGACAGCCGCTGACGCAATACTGGAGTGACACCAATGAAACTTGTTCCATTTTACATTACACATTAATGAACCGTATATTTTCAGGCTTAACTTTGTGGAAACTTTCCATGTTGGAGAGAAATGAAAATTAACAATTGTGATTTCCACTATAGTATTTTATTTACACGACCTGGGTTGCAACACTTCGTGTCATCTTCCTGAATAAAAATTATTGTTATTAGGTAATCTGCCAGTTAAGGTAGGTTTTGGATGGACAAAACCATAAAATAAATATTTTTTAACTCCTAACAAAGCACAAACCAACACCCTAATCTACAACAAGTCCCTCTTCATCCGTGAACTTCCTTTATCCCGCCCAACATCTCTATCCTGTTCCTGCTCTTTCTTCGTTTGCCTAACATTCTTCCCTCTATTGCAGTCTTCAACATCCCACTGCCGATCAATACGCCCTTCATCCATTTTTCCTACTTCCTTGTGATTTCTCCCAACAATACCCTCTCCTCGCGTGCACTATACCTAGTATTTCCTCATTTGTTTTCCTTTCGGTCCAATTCACCTTCTCCATTTTTCTCCACACCCACGTTTCAAAATCCTCCAATCTACGTCTACCCTCCTGCTTCAGTGACCATGTTTCCGCGCTGTACATAATCTTTTCTTAACATCATTACTCAGGGTCCCTGTCATCAACTCCCTCCTTCTTGTGAAAGATACAATGGTGGAAATCACAATTGTTAGTTACCATTTCTCTCCAATTAAACATAAACCTGAACTATAATTTTTGAGTAAAAATTTAATTTTCACAAATTCGAGAGTAAAAAAAACATTATCATTCTTAATTTAAGAGTCCTCGTAAACAAATGAACAAAAATGATTGCTTGGAGCCCCTTGAAATACGAAGAGAACAAGCGAGACTTAAACTTCTAGAAATATTCAGGACCAGCGAGTTTAACGATGACACAAAAGGAATAATAATGGCCCCACACTACTTAGGTAGATCAGACCACAAAGATAAAATAAGGGAGATAGATTCCAATACAGATAGATTCAAATACACATTCTTCCCCAGAACAATCAGAAATCATAATGGTAAGAATCCGAAGTCCATTTAGAAATATTAAAAACATTTGAGTTACAAGTCGGAACAAAAATAAAAATTCAAAGATTGTGCATGTGTATGTTTGTTGGTAGTTTGTGGGTTTGCATGGGTGTGAAAGGGTTGGGGCGAAAGGGTTCTTGCATGAATGTTTACCATGTTTGGTTTGTGGGCTCTAAATTTGTGGCTTCTGCATGCGGTTTTTTTCCCTAATTTACGGGTGGTGCCCTAACACCCCCCGCCACACGCCCTTGCGGCGGTTTGCGGGGTATTGCGTAGATGTAGATGTGATATCAATAACAACGCAAAATATTTGGATTGTACGTTTTGCAGTGTTTTAGTAGTTACTTGTAGTGAAACTACGAGAGAGGAATAAGAAGGTACATTGGTTAATAAAAAGATAACACGGTGAGGCTTCTTAAGTAAAATACTGGCACACAGCCACTCTTGGATCATGTCTCCGCCGAAAGGTCTTATGGTGGCAACGACAGCCGTGTGGGAGTGAATAGCGGAAGGGAAAAGCTTCGCGTACGATGACGCCCGTGAGCGCTTTGAGTTTCTTGTTTTAATATATATATAAAATAAAGGCCAAGGATAAAATCAAGGCCACACTGCGCTTTCTGAGTTATTTTGGACTCTCTAACTCTGAAATTATAAGAGTCTTGAAACTGTTACGACCACGAAATCAGAGAGGCATTACATAATTTTCAAACCCTATGTTTACTAGAAGTGTTACCGCAGAGGATATTCTAGGAAATAATCCAGGGAATATTTTCCAATGTGCATTTTCTATTTTATGTGAATTGCTCATACGCCAGAAATGCCGTCGAAGACCTTTCTCGGCTATCATTTTTTACGTGGGCGTAATTTTAAATTTAATTTCTGATTGATTCATTTTATTTCGACATATTTGACAATCCAAGCATCAATGTCGAGAAGGATCTAAATAAAGACGAAATAAGTAAAACGAAGGCAATAATTCGGTCTCGTTTTTTCCACTTTGACCATTTGGTGGAATGATGCCTTTTTTGGACCCGTTGACCGCACTTTGACCGGCCACCGAGGTAAGAAGCCACGTCTTAATAATTTTACAGGAACTATTTACTACCTTTGAGTGAAAATTAAAATGATGTTGATTCGTCTTCCCCTAGATTAGAATAAAACATTATAAACACACTATCGCAGTAGCGAGCTGTAAGGCGAATCCCACACAAAATAATACCTCCAACATCAGGGCCAGTTTACAGAAAGTGTGATAGCGAGACTAACGTAATTTAGCCTGGCGGTGATATGACGTAGTCGAATCCTACTTCCCGGAGCGTGGAAAAAATCATGACTTATTCATCAATAATTATTTCTTAGACATTACCGAGACAGCTAGATAAAATTTATCCAGCAGATTAACTGATCGTTACTTCCACAATTTCATAAAGCACAGTTATTTCTGTTGATTTGTTTTGGGAAGCCGTAGATTGAAGTAACTCGCATTATGGAGAAGATAGAGATTCGCAGTGTGATTAAGTTCCTTCAATTGAAAGGCTACAGTATCCGGCAAATTAACGATGAAATAATGCATTTTTTAGAAATTATAGTCCGCCATACGACACAGTCGTGAGGTGGAAAAAGGAATTTTCAAACTGGCCACATGTCCCTCACAGACGATCCAAGAAATAAAAGATCATCACTAACGGATGATGCTGCTACAATCAAGAAAGTGAAGGGTTTTATCCTATTACACCAAAAACCTTGCATCCAAACGGTCATTAATGAGACTGATCATAGTTACGGCAGTGTGTGGAAAATTATTCACGAAGAACTGCACATGTCAAAGTTGTCAGCACGTTGGATTCCACGGCTACTGACTCTTTTTCAGAAGCAAACACGGAACAACCTGTCAGGGGAGATGATTTTTTTTTAAAGATGACAAAGAGAGTTTTTGGATCACCTGGTAACAATGATTGAATCTTGGATCTATCAATATGATCCAGAGACCAAAGAGAGGAGCAAAGAATAGCGACTAACCCCAAGAGGGCTGAAGTCTGCAGGTAGGGTTATACTGTCTGTTTTTTGGGATTGTCATGGGGTTATCTTCACAGATTAGCTGGAGAAGGGTCAGACCATCACTGGTGCCTATTACTGCACACTAATAACAAATTGCATGATGCTCTGATAAAGAAAGGACGCGGTATTATCACCAAATGCATCCGTTTTCTTGCTGAAAATGCACTTGCGTACTCATCTCGAGGTGCGGTCGAGGAATCAAAGCAACGGATTTATTTTGAATTTCGATACATTCGCTCTATTCTCTCGATTTCAACCCAAACCGATTTTTCCTATAATTCCCAGAATTCAAAATACCACTACAGAGTCGGAGATTTGACAACACAAATTACGTCATTCAAGAGGTGAAATAATGGTTTTCGACGCAATCTTTTGAGTTATACAATGACGGCCTTCGAACGGTCAAGAAAAGCTGGGAGAAATGTACAACCCTGGATGGTGACTACGTAGAGCGTCTTAAAAATAACAAATCAAAATTACGTTTCTATCTCGATTATTTTTAGTAATAATTAAGAGTTTACGACACCCCCTCGTATTAACATCAATTACTTTCCCTAAAGGGATCTCCAAAAATTTTGCTATGAAATGAAGCCATTAATGAGGTTATAATGATATTTCAAAACGCTCATAATATTCTAGAAAGATACATGTTATTAAATGTATGAAGCCTTATTCTCTCCACTCATTGTTTAGGACATCACTGCATATAATAATTCTATTCTATATTCCCGCGTCGATCTGCTGTCAACATTTTATTGTGCATCCATTCTCCCCTTTGTTAATCACATGAAACGTATCCGAGAATGGTCACTTTGATGTCCACATCCGACACGCCGCGAAGGGATAACAAACTGCTTTTAAACAAACTAACAAACAAACGGAAGGTCATGATCAATTACTGATCATCATGACCTTCCGTATCCTTACACCTGCTGCAACCACACGCAATGAAGAGTGAACCCTTCGTAAAAATTGAGAAAGAGCTGTTATGAAAATAATCTACACATTTTTTCAAGGGTTTATCAGTAAAATATCTATGTTATTATTAGGTAATCTACCGGTTAAGGTAGGCTTTTGGATGGACAGACCTATCAAATAAACATTTTGTAACTCCAAACAAAACCCAATCCAGCAACCTACTCTACATCAGGTCCCTCTTCATCTCTGTGTACTTCCTTCCTCCCTTCATCCCATCCAACATCCCTATCCTCTTCCTGCCCTTTCCTTGTTTGCCTAACATTCTCCCCTCTATTACCGTCTTCAACATCCCACTGATGCTCAATACACCTTTCATCCATTTTTCCTGCCTCCATAGGATTTCTCTCAACAAACCCCTCTCCTCACCCACCATCTCCAGTACTTCCTCATTAATATCTATATACTTGTACATATAATATTTGGTAAAAAAAACTACGTATAGCAACGCACTAGACCTGCGTGTTTACATGAACTATCAAGAATGCATGAGTGAAGCTGCGATCGTACATTCTTACTATTCCCAATCGTATATACCTACGCAATTATTGCGTTTAAGAAGACCAGAGTAGCAGAGCACTAGAGCTCTGCAATCTTCTTCACTGCGATCACGGACGTATACACATCACCATTGTTATGAACGCCATGGAAAACAACATCGCTATCACCACTCTTCAAATTTTATACTATGGAGCCCAACACAATGCGATTCATGGCGCAGTAACGAATCATTGGAAATGAGCTGTAAAATCTCTGACCACGCTGTTCTGAGTTCCAAATTCGAAGAACAGTGACAACGGGTAAGGTTAAACCGTGCGCGCGCGTGATGAATTTTAGCCATTTCAACACAAGGTCGAGATACTCGATATAATTGTACATTGCGCGGTCGCCATTTCGTTCAGAATAACACCCTAAGCGCGAATTGACATATTGATACAGAGAAATGAGACAATGTAACATTCTTACAGAAAGAAGGGAATAGTCACAATTAGCAGTCACGGCTTCTTTTCACTCTTCACGGCAATTAAATTCACGGCTTTTGCCTAAATGTCCGCATGTTCAGTATTTTTATTTCACAAATACATACACCGTTAATATGGCGATTATCAAAAAACCCACACTTCCATTCACTTCTCCTTCCCTTACACTGCTGAATAGCGACTGCGAGAGGTTACAGTAAATCATGAGCACGCTTGGCGGGAATTCCTACCTCCTGTAAGAGTGCAATCTTTGTGGGAATCCTAAAAATGGATGGGACAGAATATATCGTAGCAGTGGTCCACAATTTTGAAATGTTTTTCGGTCATTTGAAGCCTACCTGGGTTGCTTGTGTGCTCCCGGAAATGTGTTTCTTTGGAACCCTAAACCAAAATCTTGAGCGAAAATAGTGCGCAATCGAACCAAACGTCTTCCATATATACATCGATAAAGAAATTAAAAAATGAACTAATTGAAATGCCTCAGACGTGCGTAACCACGAGGAATAAAATCAGAATCTATGCTGAAGCGCTACGCTCTGGGACTTTTCTATTTTTTGCTATGTGATGAATTGCTACGTATGAAATAAATCTTGTAGCTGATAAAGAAGAGGATGTAAGGAGGCTACTCATTGATGCTACTGAAATTGATGAATGGATAGCATCTAAAAAGAAAATTCTAGCGGGTGAGGAGAGTAACACAAATGTTAAACCGGGACTAGAAGGGTAGAATGAGTGGAAGGATTGTATTATTTACGAGGTCTTATTTTATTATTTGATCAACGATGAAGATAGAAGCAAGAAGGGAATAATAAAAGTAAAAAAGTCTACTTATAGCTGGCACTACTAGTCTGGAAGTAAACAAATATCTCATTCAATTTTATCTCAACCATTGGGAAAGTTCCTAAAAGGTCTGTTAAAAAAATGTGACTGTTTGAATGAATACTAACTTTACTAGTTACCCAATAAACTGCGGGAGATGCCGCAACAGTGACTTTTAACGGAGTTATCCGCTAATATGCATTTTAATGGAACAATTTCAGAGTGTAAAAATCATTCGCCTTAATGATTTTTAGACCGAAATTGTTGCATTACTAGTTGCCCTTTAATCATGCTTATCGCCTTCAAAATACATCTCTTGACTGCCAACACAACGCTCCCAACGTTTTTCCAGCTTTTGAATGACACCTGGAACGCTTCTTTCGGGATAGCCTTTAAGTCTGCGGTACAATTTTGTTCGATATGTTCAATAATTTCAAATTGGCGTCCATTCACGTTGGATTTCAACTTAGGAAATTGTAAAAAGTCCGCTGGAGCAAGAACCAGAGGACGGCTGGGGGAGGTGTGCTGTTTTCAGCCAAAAACTCTGTAACAATCAATGATGAGGGCGCCGGTGCTTTGTCTTGATAAAAGCACCAAGACTCGTTTTTCCACATTAGTGGTTTCTTCCGCAACATGGCGTGTCTTAACATTATCATAACCTCAATATGGTGCTGCCCATTCACTGTTGGTCCTTAGGGGACATATAATGAATAATCAATCCCTTCCCGATCAAAGAAAACGATCAAAATCACCTTCGTTCGCGACATCCGAGCACTTTTGGGTCGTGGGGAAGATGTACCCTTCCACCCCCCTTCCCTCAACACTGGGCCCGACTCGTAGATTTTTTGTCAAATGCCTTTGAATCATTGCGTAAGTTTCAGTTGCACTTTTACCGAGGTTAAAACAAAACTCAATGCACTCACGCAACATATCCGTTCTCACATACACAAGAATTCATACATCAAGCGTGTGCAAGCTCAGACAAGAATCTGTTTTGAGGAGACAAGACGAGATTGTGCAACGGGCATTGTGGTGTTTTACTTGTCACTGTCGCCGCTGAAAGGCAATATCTCACTGTTTTGTGACCCGTCCAGCAGTTCGCGGAACACAAAGACCAGTCTCATCTTTTATTTTAACAGACCTTGTATAAAGTAGTTAAGTATGGGCATTAACATCAGCAGAAAATATACGATTGGAAGAACTAAATCTTTGGTGTTACAAGAGAATGATGAAGATCAAACGGAAATATTGAATGTTCAAGGAAGAGACAGTAAATCAGATCACTCATCGCATTTTAATTAAAACCAACTGACCATCAGACATGCCAACTTTCAAAAATGAAAAATCGGGAGGACATGCCAACTTTCAAAATGAAAAATCGGGAGATTTTTAGAAGTGTATCACGAAGTAATCACTTTTAATTACCACAATATTTGCATGGCACCTTAATCCCTTTATGACACTTTGCCAATTTTTAATGAATGTCACACTTTATTAACATGTTAAGCTAAGTACACAATTTGAACAGTTCATCAAGAACGTAAGAAGGAAAAATCGGGAGTCTCCCGCTTAAATCGGGAGAGTTGGCATGTCTGGACCATGGATGCGACACAGTTCATCATTATCAAGGACCCACTGAGTCAAAATCAGGGTCAGTTGCTTTTAATTAGGAGACGATTGACCTGTTTTTTATTTTTAATGAAAATGAAGGAATTTTATGAATACAAAGATGGAGGCTCATCCACACTCAACAAAGAGGTTACAAAGAGGCAAAGAAATGCTATGCACGATGAAAACTCTGAAAAGAAGATGGGATAGCCTTTAAGGACACTAATTTGACACTATAAAGAAAGTCATCAAAGAAGAATTGAATGAGAAGGACTACAAACGAAGACCATATGAGATACATGGAACAAGTACATAATGGCATATATCAAAGAGAAGTACACATGTGGAGAGACATTTGTGAAAGTAGAATTGAGAGTAGAACTGCACCAATACAATATTAGCATAGAATTATTAATTAAAAATTGGGAATTTTCCACAAAATAAAATTTAATGTGACCGGTTTCAATGTTACTACATCATCTTCAGGTGAGGTTTATTTTGTGGAAAATTGCCAATTTTTAATTAATCATTATATTCCACCATGTCATGCCTGAAACGTCTCTTTTTATTAGCATAGAAGTTCCGTGATGATGATATACTACATTTAGAAAATTTGATTTTGCTCGTAGGTGGAGTAAAATTCTTGCATATTTGCCATTTTCCATTCTTCCCCCCAAAAAATTGAGAATAATAAAATAACCCATTTTAGCTATTACCTAATCTCATCATTCCTTGGCCTGGGGCAAATGATATTTCTTAATTATAAATTTTTCAATATTGACACTGATTCTGAAGGCAAAAAAATAGCTCGCAAGAAGAGTCAATCTGAAAGCTGGTTTGACAAATGAGAGTAAAACTCCAATCATACTAAGTCCTATGGCATGTGAAATTCATACAAAAGGTCGAGTTATTTCTGTATGTTTCCGGGAAAGTCTGATAGGTACCCAAAAATTATACACCTTAAGCTAAGCTGAGGATATCCATAGTCTAACTTGGAATGGAACCTGGACCCTCCAATCAACAGCAAAACAGTTCACTCACACCAACAAATACATTTGTACAAGAAGTATATAAAATTGCAAGTTGACCCTTGATTTTACTTAAGTGCTACCTAAAAAAAAAGACAAAATTGAGACCTGAGCTAGAACTGTTCCATAAGTAAGTCAAGGGTATCAGTAGTTGTGATCTCTCAGACCTACTGAAGCAGGGAAATTATATTTTTTTCATAATTCAGTTAAACCTAGAGAATAACCACAATTAATCTTTAACTATTGGTGAGAAACAAGTGGTTCTTCTATCCACCTGATATTCATAATTGATCCCTAATCAATTGCACACAGGCTAATGTCGAACAGAAAATACAGGAAACATTTTTCTTCCTAGAATGCTCACTATCCACAAAATAACATTAATTCTCAAAAAATTCAAGTGTTCACTGACTGATTCAAGGATCTTTTCAAGGTTTTTCTAATTGCCAGTTTTTACCAGGTTGTCAAGAACTCAAGGGTGGTCGACCAATCCACTGTCTCTCATCCTAGTCTAATGCCTGATCATAATACACAGGAAAAACTTATTAATGGGTGCATTCTGTTGGGCACAAATCTAAAAAAGAAGATTTTATGGGCACAATTAGAAAGAGAGTGTTTAAAAAAATAATTTTAAGTGAATGCCAAGAAATATTCAGAACTCTTATTCACAAAGGAAGACAACATATCCACAAATGATTGGAAAGCAATCACAAAAATTTCTCTAGCATATCATTAATAACCTGAAGAACACTTCAATAACTTCTAAGTCTGCTATACTATACACATTCATTATTAGACTTTCTTCCAATTTACAGATGCTGATGGCAAGAAGATATAGAATTTCTTCAGAAATGATAAATAAAGGTAGTTTTACAGAGTTGGCAAGGATCAATTTTTCAATTCCAATTTTTTTAGTTACTTCCAACCACTCTCAAAACAATATTTCTATAATAATGATGTCAAAAATACTTCTCCCATTACTAAAGAAATGGTTTCAAGATTGGGTAAAGACATAATAATATTTATACAAATCTTATCCACTTTTGACAAAGATAACATTCACAATGTTTCATCAAATCAAATTTATTTAATGTTTTATTTTTCCTGAAATAAAAGCACAGCAGGGATTATTCAACGTAGTTAATAATAATAAACATAATTTATGACTCCATGGGGATTCACTAGCATTATACCAGATATCACCATATTAAAAATTTTTTAATGAGACTAATGCACTCAGTACAAGTAGTAACATGACTTAAAGCTTAATAAAACAAGGCTAACTCAAGGTACAAACATCAATAAAAAAGATGAGATAGGATGAAGAAAAAGATTCTTTTATGTAAAAAGTGTTGATGATACAATATTCAGAGCTTCCAATAATGACAAAAGCAGTTCAATTAAACCTATTCACATATTATTATACATAAATTGACAGGGTGTAAGGTCATCTGAAATTTCATGATACTAGGAAAAAGTTTCATAATAAAAATCAAATGTTACAAAACTCAAATGTTAGTGATTTTTTTATACAAACACATTTTTGCACTTGAAATATATGAAAAATACTGCATTGCATCTTTCATGTAAATCACCCTTCGAATATTCCGTAACAGAGAACAAATATTCCACTTTTCCCAAACCAAGGAATCTTCAATCTTCACACACATAATATAAATGGATAATATATCCACTATATCAACAAGTCAATTTTGATGAGCACTCACTTATTTCATGCTTCAGAATGTTCTCCAGCCAGCATGTTTGTGTGTTTAAACATTTATAAAATAAACCTGAGACGGCTTCATAATGAAACAATGAAGAAAACTGGAATCAATCAGTTTCATACCATAAAAATATCCAATACTCATGCACGTTTTCTTATCAGCACATGTTTCATTTTATTAATTTTAGTCACAGGAAGTACTTTTTTTTAGTTTCCACTCAACATCTGCAAAAGACAACAGAATATATATCTTCAACATGCTTAAGAAGAAATCATCAAGCATAAAATAATGATGGTACATAATATTATATACAGGTGATGCTTGATGCATAGGAGTTATTTATATGCATTATGGGGAATTGGAAGATAAACATGCTTACAGAAGAAGAAGAAATTGTCACTACTGTGTACATTAAAAATATAATAGAAATACTTTTTGCATATGTAATAAATGAGAACTACCCTAAGGCCAGCAAATGGCAAGATAGTTTATTTGTCAACCATCTCATTGCCTTTTCTCCTTTCCAAGGCTTGCCTTAAAAAAGTATCAGACCTAATCAATCATATTTCAACACAATATGACAAAAATATCAGACCTAATCAATCATATTTCAACAAAATGACAAAAAATGCAAAGCAACTGAATTAAACTTCTTCAATGTATATTTATTTAATTTATCATTGGAAGAAGTAAAACAAATTTTTATCAACATAGTAAGAATAATATTCTTTTTATGTTGATAAAAATTGGTTTCAGTTCAACTTATACCTGGAATGGAATTTGATAAAAAAATTGAGAACATAAATTTCTTTTTCATTAACACATTTAACCAGGAAGCCAGAGATTTAATAAGTTGTTATGCCATGCCAATATTTCCTCTTTAAATATTCATCCTATTGAGTATTATTGACAGTATTTTGATGTGTCCTATACACCTGTCATATATTCTCAATCCTGTACACTGTCTGCTGGACAAATAAATATAATCTCATTATTATTATAGAAAATAAAAATTTTCAAAATTACACCAAACCTGTTTATGCCATAAGAAGTAAAAAATACCTAATTTTTCAATATATAGTATGAACTGTAACATGAACTGTATTTTCACTAACAAAAGGCAAAAATGTTTTCAATATGCATCTTAGGGTCATGGTAGTCTGAGGGTACAGCATTGATCTTCTGACTGGAGGACCCAAATTCAAGGCCCAGGCAAGCCACTCTAGGGACCCTCAGCTCTACCCAAGCTGCGTGATTTGTCGGGTATGAGATCTTCCTGGGAAACCATAACCGGCACAGGGAAAGGAACTGGCCCCCATACCCTGATGTATGAATTTCACATGCCGTCGGGATTAGTACTGGGTGAACTCTACAATCACTTTACAAATCAATCTTTGGGTTGATTACTGTTTTTATGGTTTTTTAAATATATAATTTATTTTCAACCTTCCTGCTCGCACATTTCACCTTTCTGCTTTCCATATGTGATATTTCCCAGGGAGGGAATCTCCCAATCTTCTTATCTATGTGCTTCTTAATATATTTTGGAAGAAGATTAGATATTTACTCGGCAGGTAAAAACATATTTAACCTTTCATCATTCCTACCATTCCATGGCTTAACCCACAAAACATGCTGGCATACCTGCTTGAATGAGAAATTACATGCATGAACTGTATCATGCAGCCACAAGAGAACAGTTCATGGGATAGGACAATGTCCAAATTGGCACAATTTAACCCCACCTTTTCACTAGCTAAAGGGGATAAACAGGTTGCCTTACTCAAAAAAATTATTTGCACCTTGACATTTAAAATAACACAACCAACTTGGTAGATGTGCTTGAGTATAGTAATAAACAGTCAACATCTATAGGTTACTCTAAAACGACCACAGATACATATGGAAGAGGTTGTTCCGCCACCAGATATTTTAATTATAGATTGATGATTAATGGCATACGGGAAGTACAACTTGTCATAAATTATGATTCCTACTGTTGTGGTCTTGAATTGTGCAAGGAAAAAGAGATTCCTGTAGTGTTCCACAGTCAATTTTCCTGAACTTTTCAATGTGGTCTTGTCTACACCAACCTATTGCAACACTATGATTCTACCTTCTGTATCAATGTTAAAATCCATTGATTTGCTTTTCCATAAGTTTAAGTCCCACATGAAACCTTCGTGTAGCAGTGTTTCAATGTATTTCAAATGTGAATGACCATGTTTCTACATTTTCTCAAGTTTTATCGATGGATATGGAATGAGAATATTGAAATGAGAATATTGAAATGAGAATATGGAATCAGAATATTTTACTATTTCTACTAATATACATGTCCACTTTCTCTTTATACACAATTGTATGAGAGAGTTTTTGAGAAAAATTGAGCTATCAAAGAGACAAATGCAACTCATAAAATGAAGACATAGCAGATGGGCTTTAGGTCAAACAGCAACTTCATAGAGAATACTACACAGACCCAAGGGATATTTCACAAGAAGACACTAATTACGAAAAAAGTTTCAACTGTGATGATGCACTCACCTAAAAACTGGAATTTGATATTTTCAAAATGAACTGCAAATTTGAAATTTTCATCCAATGGATTCCTTTTTAATTTTCTTTTCTTTTTTTGGAGTGAACTGAGCTTCATATCCATGAGCCAATAAACTTTGCCTCTTTTTGTGCTTCATTTTACCTGAAACAAATATATATTGTAGCAATTATGTACAGGATAAAATTACAAGTAAAACCAAGGTGCCAAATGTTCTTAACATTGGTACATCCATAAATCCAAATCTATCACAATTTTTAATCTAATAGGTGGAGAATAGGTTAAAATGACAACAAGGGAATTTAGTAATTCATAAGATGGTTAATAATATAATCTTGAACTCTTAATTTACCTCAAATGGCAATAGTAAGATTTCATGTAAAATAAATACGAGGCACTAATATTTATTTCCAAATTTGTAAGCAACGAGAGTCCATGCCGATGGAGATCTGTGATTTAAACATTTTGTTACAGTTTAAAAATTGACATCAATTTACATTCCAAGTTACCAACTACAACATAAAATGCAGTATCAATACATAAAGAACTGTTAAAAGCTCATTATCAAGTTTAACGCAGGGTATTGGTAGCAAATTGTCCTTAACACAAGGTATTGGTAGGAATTTTTCATTAAGTGGAACCTAAATAAAATCCACGAATATTGTTGATGAACGATTAATAATGTATTAACCTGAATATAAGATGGACGGATGGGTACCCACTTTTAAGGGGCTGAAAATCACAAGTCTTTATTTTTGAACCCTATGAAAACTAAAAACACAGTGCAACCCACCAGTGTGATATGCAAATACTAACTCTAGGGTAAAATATCTTCTCTCATCTCTAATCACCAATGATAAGCTGCTGCTTTTTATTTCACAATTACTTTTATCACCATTATGTAATTCAGGCTTGATATTAGGTTGGGGGAAAATAAATTCATTATTTTCTCGGCAGATGGCTGTAGTGATCAATATCGATTGAACAATTTCAAGTTTATGCTCGTTGTCAAGGTGACATTTCACACCAAAAAAATTCTTTTGCTGTTTTTTGTTTGTTCCATTCAGTTGTGAGTTACAGGGTGTTAACAATGGAAGTCAGCAAA
This sequence comes from Hetaerina titia, assembly GCA_037158775.1. NCBI lineage: Eukaryota > Metazoa > Arthropoda > Insecta > Odonata > Calopterygidae > Hetaerina > Hetaerina titia. The sequence goes on from CM073769.1 coordinate 65,312,586, forward strand.
GAGAAAATTCGGTACACTTTGCAGCTTTTCTCTGATAAAGGCAAAAATGCAAGCCAGGCCGCTGCAATTGTGAATGGTGTTTATGGTGCCGATACTGTAACAGCTAAGTACATGCAATTTTGGTTTCGTCGATTCCATTCAGGCATTTTTGATGTTAAAGATGCACCTCGCACAGGCAGGTCTGTCATCAAAAATGCCGATAAAATCACAGAAATAATTGAAGTTGACCAGCATGTTAGTAGTCGTAGCATCGTCCAGCAGCTAACGATTGACCATAAAACAGTTTTAAACCATTTGCGCAAAGTTGGATTTGAAAAGAAGCTCGATGTTTGGGTGCCACACTGATTAACACCAAGAAACATGATGAATCGAATTTCCATCTGCGAAGCCTTGGCCAAACCAAATGAACTAGACCCATTTCTTAAACGGATGGTGACTGGGGATGAGAAGGTCACATATGACACTATTGTGCGAAAACGATCGTGGTCAAAGCGTGGTGAAGCAGCTCAAACGGTGGGCAAGCCAGGACTTAACGGCCAGGAAGTTTCTACTGGGTATTTGGTGGGACTTCAAGGGAATCATTTATTATGAGTTGCTTCCGTATGGGCAAACACTAAATTTAGATCTCTACTATCAACAACTGGCCCGTTTGAAGCTTGCGATTGAACAAAAACGGCCAGAGTTGGCCAACAGAAGAGTTGTTATGTTTCATCAGGACAACGCAAGGCCAAAAACATCTGTAGTTACTCACCAGAGACTGCGGAAGCTTGGTTGGGAGGTTTTAATGCATCCACCATATAGTCCAGACCTAGCACCAAGCTATTATCACTTTTTTCTCGAATTGCAAAACTTCTTGAGTGATAAGAAATTGCAATCAAGAGAAGATTGTGAAAATAGATTACTGTAGTTTTTTGCCTAAAAGCATACCGTAAACCAAATTGGAATATCCAAAGAAGAAGTTTGTCATGCTAAAGGCAGCCTGGCGACATCTTGCAACATGACAACGCACATCCACACACCTCGCGTGCAACTCTAGAAGCTCTACGAAACCTAAAATTTGAACTGATTCCACACCTCCTTATTCCCCCGATCCTGCTCCTTGTGATTTTTACTTTATTCCTCAACTCAAGAGACACCTTAAGGGTAATCATTACACCTCGGACGATGAGGTGAAGGCAAATTTCAAGTCCTGGATTCAAGAAAAGTCGGAAGAGTTTTTCAGTGATGGAATGAAAAAACTTGTTACTAGCCTTCATGGTGACTAAGTTGAAAAATAAATATATGAGTTTGAAACTTAAGAATTGTACGTTAATTTACTTTTTGCCTGAACTTGCTATTTGATTTTGTTCGCACTTTACAAGCATATATGCATTACTTTTCAGCCTACCCTCGAACAGTGATTCTTCATTTTAACTTACCACATACATCCTTCTCATTTCTGTGATTGAATCAGTGTAGTCCTGAGTCCAGGCCAAAAAAGTATTTGATCACTTATGTAAATGTGAGGAAATGAAGGCGTTTGTACTAAATTACATGGTGATGGGAAATTACTTAGTCAGCCAAAATTACACACTTGACTACCAAATGAAGGTTTCTTCACCATTAATATTTCAACTATTTAAATTAATATTTTAACACTGACAATAATTATAAAGAAATGGTAAATGTCATAATTACCTTCCAGTTTCACTTCCGGCAACAAGGGGACTCCGCTAAGATCAGTGGTGGCACCTGCTATGCCTGCATTATCCATTGTATGCCGCCTCTTCCACTTTTTGCTGTCACTTTTGAAGCTATTATTGCCCCCATTATTTTCCTCTTCATGAAGAGTTTCCATACCAGTTCCACCAAGAGCTTTTTTCATTTTCTTGTTTTCAGGTGAGTTCATAATATTATTATAAGGCACACCAATGCATGGATTGCGGTCGATGTACCATTTCTCATTTTTGGATTTATCTACCACTTCAGATGACTGTCCTGACATTTCTTCAACCAATGTTACATCTTCTTGTCTCGACTCAACTCCATACTCTGAAACTCTCTTCTTTTTCTTTGCCTTCCTGGGAGTCTCCTCACTCACCCCACAAGGAACTGGAGAAACCTCCACCACTCCTTCCTCCTCAACACTGCATCCTGGTTCCACCTTGATTTTCTTTTTCTTCTTTTTTGGCGTTTCGCCTGGAGTGCCAGCAACGATGTACGATTCTTCCTTCAATGTCTCCATTTTTAATCCAATGTTTAATACTTCGGATTCTCTATTTTTGTCTTTCTTCTTTTTTTTCTTTGCATGATTACCTTCAGAGACAAACTCAACTTCTCCATTGAATGTCTCCATTCCATCTGTTCCTGTTTAACAAAAAAATTAGAACCAAATAAGATTACAGGAAGGAACATAGAAGTTAGTAAATTACTAATAAAAAGACAAAATAGAATGCATGAAAATATACTCGTCTGTTATTGGAATGTTATCAAGAAAGAACTCCACATATTTCAATAAAAGCTTAGTTATATTAACCACATAAGTTTGTAGTACCCATAAACATAAGAAAAGAACCCAAAATATTGTTAAGAAGAGAAGAGGACTTAACACAGATTTCCCACTAATTATTTGACTTGTAATTAGATCTCAGCTAATAAAAGAATATTCAATGAGCAAGAGGTTAAAAAGAAGTCTTCTAGTAGTTAAGTCAAAAACTGTTAACATAAACCATACAAAATCAGACTTTCATGATGTCGCCAAAACCATTGATAATTAATGGTATATTACATAGATAATTATTATCTACAGGGTCCATTCAATAAGTATCGGGACTGGTTGATTACAATTACTTAATAATCGTCAAAATACGAGGGTCATCCGGAAAGTAGTACCCGTTCGTGAAATAAAGACACAAATTAAATATTAACAAACATAAAAAATTTTATTTGAAAGAGGATACTTTAAACTACTTCTTAACATAATCTCCAAGCAAATTAAGGCATTTGTCATAACGTGTGACAAGTTTCTGTATTCCTGCTGCATAGTCCTTCGCCGCCAGCTCATTGAGATACAGGGTCACTCCTTCTTTAAGTTCTTCATCGCTGTCAAATCTTTTTCCTGCCAAAAAGTCTTTAAGCTTTGTAAAGAGATGAAAATCTGAAGGGGCCAAGTCCGGGCTATACAGTGGATGGTCGAAAGTTTCCCATTTGAATTGCTGCAAAAGTTTTTGTCTCACGGTCTCCCCGAACGCTCATCGTCGTGTGTGTTCCCCCTCCCCATGTTGAAGTTGCGACACCACCGCCGAGCAGACGACTCGTCCATTACATTGTCTCCATACACCTCCTTTAATTGGCGATGAATATCACATGGGCGAACGTTTCTTGCATTGAGGAATTTAATCACTGCCCTCACTTCACAACTGGCGGCGTTCTCAATTTTTTTAAACATTGTAAACAATCACAGAAACAACACAGGCAATGCTAGCGTCACGCAACTTGGCTCAGAGAAGGCAGACAAGCCACTGAAGCTATCTGACCTCGTCCAGCGGCTACTCGCGTCGTCAGAACTTCATGCGGCACGAACGGGTACTACTTTCCGGATGACCCTCGCATATTCCTGCAGCATTGATACACTTATTTTGGCACGTCTGTCACTCATCAAAAGCCCGCTGGAAGTTGGCTTCCAGAATACTGTTGAGAGTCTTTATCGTCGTCGCTTGAACTGCCTCGATGGAGTCACACCGATATCCTTTGAGCTCCCTTTTTACTTGTGGAAACAAGAAAAAGTCAGGTGGAGCCAGGTCGGGGTTCTAGGGGGGGTGAGGCAACATTGCCACGCCGAATTTTGTCAACAGAAAAATTTCCACCCACGACAGTTTTTGTTCCTCGTTCAAGACTTTTGGCACCAGCTTCGCGCACACTTTCCTCATTGCAAGATCCTCTGTTACAATGGTTTGGGTTCCGACTGAAAGGCTGGTCTCCTCACTGATAAGGGTGATGGTTAAACGCCTGTCAAGAGCCCTAAACTTTTTTCACTTTGGCCACCTAAGCATCGGTTTGAACCATCGGGCATCCGATGTGGTGCTCATCTTAGACCTTTCATTTAGGACCTAGAATTTAAGCCTTCCTTAAACATTTTGTGCCATTCAAAAATTCTTACGTGGCTTAAGGCATCATCCCCATAACTCTGTTTAATGATTTCAATGGTCTCCAATGTGGATTTCCCGATTTTAACGCAAACATCATAGCAGAGCATTGCTCGACGGTGCGCTCCATGCTGGCGCGACGACACCACAAACAATCACACATCACAAAAATTCACCTCCTGTCTCAATGCATGCCCGGAGGCGACTGAACTAAAGTGTGCCTGAGTGGTGGGGACCCCTCTACCAAGCCGATTGGTCAAATCCCACATTCACTACTCCAATGAGGCTACAGCAAATCAGTCCCAATACTTTGAATGGACCCTGTACTTCTATTAGTGAACAAAAATTTTCCATGGTGTTTCCTGAAGGTACTGATGATTTTCTATTATAGAGGCTTGGCTGGCCAAGGATTTCTCCTGATCATGGAGACAACCTGCCTAAAAAAACACCATTCTGTCATGCATCACTCGAGAGAAATCAAAAATGGCATTCAACTACAGGACATGTAATTTTAATATTTTGCACCCCACTATTCAAGTACATACTTTCTTTGTAAATTAATTTCATTTTATTCACCTTGAGTCTAATTAATGACATTCACCCAAGTTTTCCCCATGAATTGGTATGCAGCCACCCATTCACTCAACTCGAGTTCACATTTTTCCTACTGCCAAACCAAGGGAGCATACTTCTTTCACATTAATCAATTATACTCACTCTAAACTAACACTTATTCTTTAATCATATTCTTAAACTTATTCCCCATCCCCACTTCATCATATATTTTATCTTTTAATGAACAAATTTGATGAAATAGCTAGGAGAAACATTCCCTACCTAAGGGCTTCAGGTTAAGCTTATTATTAAAATTGAACCTTGTGCCCTTGGGCTGAAAAGTTAAAATCACTAACAAATCATATATTATAAATGAAAAAAATGCTTGATTCACGGCAGTTTTACAGTGGGCATTAAAGATAATAATCTATGCAACCTCAGCATATTGCACATAAAATACAAAAATGTGCACTTTAAATATCATACTTAGTAGCATCTGTATAAAGTTATACATACAAGATAGTTATCTTTTAAATGTTGCTGTTTTTCTATAATTTTCTTTCAATAATTCATTAAGTCAGATAAACATTTGGTGTTAAAACCATCATTACTATTTAAATTGAAATTATAAATTAAATTTATGGAAATCATTTTAGACCAAGATTTAATTGCCATAAGAAGAAATTTAAAAATTATCTTTTATAAGATCTTGATGATCAACAATAATAGTTTCAATGTCTGTATTTTCCATCAAGTGCTTATTTTTCAATTTTCTTGACTCTGCATAACATCCTCTTTCATTAGAAACATTCAATACAGCATTTCCCAATTCTCTCTTTTGATTTTACTTTCTCCATAGTTTGTTCTGGAATCCCCTCTACCACCATGATTTCGGAGAATACATCACCTTGTTCTGATGCAATCCCATACTCTGAATCTCTTTTCTTCTTTTTCTTTGCCTTCCTGAGAATATCCTCACTACCTTCACAAGAAACTGATGATTCCACCAAGGAAACATCTGTCACCCTTTCCTCCTTGACACTATACTCAGTCTCTTCCTTGACTTTCTTCTTTTTTGGGGTTTGCTTTGGAGTGTCTGGGATAACATTCACTTCTTCTCTTGAGGTCACCACATTCAGTCCAGCATCCACTATTTCGGAGTCTCTCTTCTTGTCTTTCTTCCTCTTCTTCTTCACATGCTCAACGGACTCATTGAAAACTCCATTTTCTGCATTCAGTGATTCCTTTTCTACCAATTCTGTTTGCATAGAAAATGAGAACATTAGCAGTTTCAAATCTGCAAGAAAGGTTCACAGGTGCATTGCATTTCATTATGGATAAAATCTCTTTCAACTGAAAGAATACTCAAAATTAAACGACCCCACACATTTTGGATAAGTTCAAAGCAAATGAGCACTACACATTTAATAAGTGGTGATTTAAAGGGGTAGTAATTGCTGGTTGAGTAGGTCTCACTGTAACATTTTTTATCAATGCTGTTTATAAAAAACATATAAAGGGAGATGGGGCACTGAAATGTTTAATTGAGGTTAAGGAAACAAAAACAGTCAACCAAAAGATTCTATAGTCCCAACTTTTAAAACCTCTGTCTAAAATACAGAGAGCTCCATCATTATGATACATTAACAAGTTCACACATCAAAAAAAGGTTGGATGGAGATTATACAGGCCGGAGAAATTATAGAAAAACCACTTAGCTAGCCAAGGATTCAAGCCCAGATCTCTCAATATCCAGCAGAGTGCTTTAGCCACGTCTGGTTCTGAGGGTTTTAATTACAAAGCAAATTTATAAGGGCTTCAAAAGGAAAAAGATGTCATCATGTGAGAAAAAATCATCATGCGTGATATTGTATGCAAATTATGATTCATTCAATCCATGCTGACAATGGAAATTATTTGTTAATTCATACTTTGAAATGACTTTCCCATGTTGCTAGGATTATAGGGTCACAAGCAAAACCTTTTCAAATACAAACTTTGGCCAACTGATAACATTTTTAAAGTCGGCTAATATGAATTAATCACGATCAAAATATGGACATTTTTTTTATTCGGAATAGCATTTATCATTAAAATTGAATCGAAAAAATGGGATTTTTACTCCAAAGAAATTATTCATTGGTATCATTCATTTTCTATATTCATTAATGATTCACTTTTAATTACCAATACATAAAACTGAATTACCTCTCGTTGCAATCAATTGAACAGTACTAGGATTCACACTGGCAGGTTCAAGGTGCGCACTATCCATTGTGTGCTTCTTTTTGGATCTTTCTTTCTTGATTATCAATTCATTATGGGCCACTTGCTGCATGCTGACACCACCTTCTTTGGACGAAATATCCAATAAACTGTCACGTCTTTGTCCTTCCAATTTATTCCTTCCTTCCTTCACTCTTTCTAACGTCCAATCAGGTCCTCCTCCATACATAACATTACCTTCAGGTAGCATATCTCTTTGCCCTGCTTGACTCACACCCTCAGAATCCTTTTTCATCTTTTTCTTAGCCTTTGGTGACCTAACCATTGAAACATCTGCCACTTCCATTGGTTCATCACTCCAATGAGGATCCTTCTTTTCCTTCTTGATCTTCTTTTTCGGTGTTTGCAATGAGAACTCTGCTGCATTCACCTCATTTGATATGATTTCAGATGCTCTCTTTTTGTCCTTTCTGTTCTTTTTTCCAGAAATATGTTCCTCAGCTGGTATCTCAATCGTGTCATTTGGTACCTCAACTTCAGGAAATTCTGCTTCTATAAACAAAAAATAATTTGGAATAATGAAATCATGAAACATAAAAAAGTCATATTTTAATCTGTCAAGCCAAGATTCACCCTGACAATTTGGTAGTTGGCATATAATTTAACTCAGAAAGACCAAAAAGTTCTCTTTATATATGCAAAAGACGCTTATTGGCTGTGTCAATGTACTCAATCAGATGTGGATATTACATACAGATGATGTAAACAGATGCATTAGTCAAGTAGTCTAGGGTCTCTGATTCACTAAAAGTTACAAATACTTATATGATACTGCACCAGACAATGGACTCGTAAGTTGCCCAATGCCATTCTTTGAATGGCAACTGAAAATAGCATTGGTACTTATTCCTTAAAAGGAGCCAGCATCAGTAAATGGCATAGGTAACGACCAATGCAATCTCTGGTGCCACAGCAGAATTAGAGAAGAGCAAAGTTAATGCCTTATGCATGAATTTGTATCTCATTATTTATGATTACCGTTTGTATAGCATGGATATGGAATAGTCTGATATGGAATTTTGCAATAATGTCTTTGAAACTATTTTGCGAAGTATTACCATTGGCCGTTTATATCTACTTGCCTCCGCATACATCACTCATGTCACAAGACATTAAAGAAACTAGATTACAATACGGAAATTATCAAAAAGTAAGATCAACTGAAGACAATATTAAAGCACAGTAATTTTTTTTCAAATTGCAAACTCAAGAACCTCCTCCTAACGAAGTGTGATTATTCATTACAAGAATTTTTAAATGACAAGCAATTGTAGTGCATTGCGTATTTATTACATACTTTAACATATTTGTTATTTTTCAAGCATGTTCAAGTTGCTGAAATGTACATATACTCCGTACTTTTCTTTGTGTTTGATGACTTCCATGCCTACACAATATGTATGGTCAGGAAACAGTAAAAATATTATTATCACGGTTTTCAAAGTTAATGCTAAGCTTCCTGGCACAGCATTGTGTTAAAGAACTTGCTGTTGGCTAGATGGCTAAAATGCTATTCTGTTAAAAATATCAAAAAATAATTGAATTAAAATTCACTCGGCAAAAATATAAAATGACTTTCATGCAGCTCTATTGCATCGAATATTACAAACTGATTTTGTTTAATTAAGGTTTGTCCATTAATAATCTTGTGTGATGATAATGTTTAAATTGGCATGTACCATGGAATTTCTTTATTAACTTGGCACACTTATTAGTTACAAATTGTGGATCAGAGAAATCTAAGCTATGCCTCAAAACGCAGACATAGGTGTATTGCATTACAGTAGCGTGATCATTACTGTCAGTGATCCACTGATTAAAGTAGGGTTTTGGATAACCACAGCCTAGACAATGACACAATGACCGATATATTTGCCTTATCTAATAAAAAAAGCCTGGCATCCAACACTACAATTTGCCCCTCTTCAACAATGTATACTTCCTTTATTTTGTCCAATATCTCAATCCTATTCCTTCCCCCTCCTTGCTTGCCTAATATTGTCCCCTTTGAGCATTTAATATTCATAGAGAACTAAAAAACAATGGGCAAAAACCTTGTCAAAAATAAGAAATTATTTGATTGATCCTGTAGCTTTCTCTTTAGAATTAATACTACTTGTTTTACAGTCTGTAGCAAGGGAATAAAAATCAGCCACATAAACTCCATGAACTCTTTTATTTCCATATTTTAGGGTATGTGATGATTGACGATTTTCACAATTGACCACTTCAGAGCAGTGCATTTGTCAATGCTATTTCAACAATGCCATTAAAGTCACACGCTTCGCAGCTGGACACCTATATAGCATCAAGAAATAGCATTGGCGTCTTTTATGGAATAGCTTTTAATGCAATTTCATGTAGGCAATGCCATAGGCAACCTTAAACAAATACTTGTAGCATCAGGATTATCGAGAGTTTATATTTCTGAAAGCATTTGCACAACTTTTAATTTCTTCTAATTAGATCATAAAATTTCAATATTGAGTGATTAATAAGATTACTCTCACTATTTGATTGAGCTTAAAGAAATATGGTGTAATTAATTAGTTTCCTTCATGCCTGGATTACCATGGGTATAACATTTTTCTATTAATTTTATACCTTGAAAATCAGCTCTATCTTTCTTTTCCTTTTTATGTTTCTTCAGAAGATGAGTAGGAGAAACAGTTAAGTCTTCATTATTTCCATCTTCATAAAGAGATTCTCGTTTCCTCTTTTTGGACTTTTTTTCCCCTTTTTGGGAAAGTATTTCCTTTTTTATTGTTATCACATTCGAGCATTCTCCTGAAAATGTAAAGAATAAAGAAAAAATTTAAAAAGATTGCACAAAATATATCTCCATAAGCGACGCTCGCCAAGAAATACCACTAAAACAAGCACTACAACCTTAGCGGTTGCCAGCGATGAAATTACATTACACCAATGTCCTCATTTTTTCACCTTTACTTTTTCCAAATCAAACTACATTTTTTAATTAAAGTTTTTTGGACATTAGCAAAAAGTCCACTAGGTACATGCAATTTTTGGTTTTTTTCTTAAGGGTTGACACAGATATTTTTGTCCTTCAGTGGCACCTCAATAGAAGTAACATCTCAATTATGGAAATCGAGTTTGAGTTTGGCAGTCCCATCAGGCTGTGAGGGATTTAATGTCAGAGTATGAAGTGCAGAGGGACACAAATTCAATCAATTTTTGGATTGAAATATTGATAATGACTGTTTGTTTTCATGACAAGACCTTTTATATACTTCATTCTACAGAATTTTAAATGCGTCATATGCTATAGTAGGAGTGTATTTAAGTATATTAACAAGTACAAAAATGTAGAAGGAACACATAGATGGTCAGCATGGAAAGCATTATCGTATTTTAAATTACTTTATATTTAAAAAAATGTTTCACTAAATGAGTGTTCCACTTTACGAAAAAGATGGCAAAACAAATTATACTTGTTGCATGAGGTGCCACTGTCGATACAATCTTTGACTACTTCATTCATATTCAACAAGCATAGGGTTTGACGATGAGGAGGTTAAGTCAAATTTGATTGATTTCAGAGTTTTCTCTCAGATTACATAGTTTCACTATGAAAATCTGCTAAAGATAGGTACCAATCCAGAAATTTGGTGGAAAGGTCTTTGCACTATTCAGGTTTCAATTTCTCTAGCAGCCTGTCTTTTCCAAGTTCCACTCTCCACAGTAGCCTTTGAAAGAAATTGGTCAGCTTTTGGAAATGGTCACTCAAAGCAAAGAAATAAGACTAGAAAATTAATATGTTAAGAAGCTTGGGTGAATTTGACTCTGCATTACAATGAGGAATCTGGCAATATAATACTCAGAGACAACAGTTTCCCATGTGACACTGATTATGAAAGCAGTAATGAGAATGATCGGGATGATGTGGTGGCTAATGTACTGGATTTAAACCCCAATGGCCTGGGTTCAAATCCTGGAGGTGTCAGAATTATTCACAGGTTTTCCTATCCCTACTTTGGGTGTTATGTGGAGAGCACTTCCAGTAGTTTGCCTTCTGTCTAATGGAAGGTTAAACTGTGGACCTCTAGGTGACTTTTCTTAAGAGTATGCAAATGTTGTTGCCAAGTTTCTATAATTATTACAAAGATATGTAAACAAAAAATACCGGGACCATAAACTTGAAGTTTACGGTCCCAGTATTTTTTGTTTACATTGATTCACGACCGTAGCCACGTTCATTGTATATTTAAATTATAAAGATAATTTCAACATCTAAAATTAGACCAATGTTGTAAAGAGCAGACATTCTGCTCCAATGTAGTGATTATTGTTGGTTATGAAAATATTTTGAGTTAAATTTATTGATAAATACTACCTTGATCAAAAAGTTCCCGGAATTTATTCAGAAAATTAAAAATACAAGTTTATTCATCTAAATCTATATTGTCCCCTTCAAAGTAATCCCCATCGACTGCAACACACTTATGCCAGCGCTTGATCCAATCCTCGAAACATTTTTTATATTCGGTTTTCGGTATGTCCATCAGTGCTTCCTGCGATTTTTCCATTACTTCCTCTCGGCTGCTAAAACGCGTTCCCCGTAATGGTTTTTTAACTCGATTGAACAGAAAGAAGTCACAGGGAGCCAAATCAGGTGAATTCGGTGGCTGTTGGATGGTATTTGTTGCATTTTTTGTCAAAAAATTACGAATAATGATAGCACTGTGCGACGGTCTCTGGTCTCTTTCGGCGCATTTCTGGTCTCTTTCGGCGAATTGCTTCACGCAAACGTCTCATAACGCCCAAATAATACTCTTTGTTTACTGTCTGGCCTTCTGGCAAAAATTCATGATGCACTACACCGTTGTAATCCATGAAAACCGTCAGCATTGCCTTCTTTTTTGACTGAAAACGACGTGGTTTTTTTGGTCTCGGCTCATTTGGTGAACGCCATTCACTTGCCTGATGTCTGGATTGCGTGTCGTACTCATAAACCCACGTCTCGTCTCCAGTAATGATCCTTTTGATGAATGTGGGATTGGATTCAGCCTTGCAAATCATGTCTTTTGCGACGTCAACACGGTCTCTTTTTTGCATGAAATTGAGGTCTTTTGGCACCAACTTTGCTGCTACACGACGGAAACCCAAATCATTAACCACAATGTCTTGGGCGGATCCATAGGCAATGTTCAAGTCCTCCGCTATTTCTCTGATGGTTAATTTGCGGTTATTGACCAACATTTCTTTTACTTTATCAATTTTTTCACCGACTTTCGATGTCGATGGTCTGCCACTGCGTTCATCATCTTCGATTGACTCACGACCACTTCTGAACCGCTCATGCCACTGGTAAATGACCGTTTTTTTAGAGAATCATTGCCGAAACACTTTTCCAACATTTCCAACGTCCGTGCGCCACTAAATCCGTTTTTTACGCAAAATTTAATACAAGTTCGTTGTTGCAAATTTAAATCCATTTCTGCAATTGTAAAAAATCGCCAACACACAGAGATAGATGTATTCTTGGCTACGTAACTTTTGCAAATGTCAAGTTATGACACTAAGATTTAAAGGGAATATCAACAACAGATGTACCAATTTAACAAAAAAAACAGAACTCAAATCGGAACGATGGGAGCGCCACACGGTGGTTATTCCAGGAACTTTTTGATCAAGGTAGTATCTTTCAAAAATGTAGAATACGACCTCATGGATGACCTTATGAATATGACATTATCACGTAAAAATTAACATGTTTTTTAACAAAAAAATTAGTCTTTGGCTGATAAATTAAAATTGCCCCAGATTTTTATTTTTACTTGTTCAGGAAAAATGGGGAAAAAATCTTTTTCACCGAAATCTATTTTTTCCAAGGCTTCAACACCCCTAGTCCTGGTTAAGAGAATTCTTAAAATATATCTAACAGTTGCGGATTTGTTAAACAGTATTGATACGATAAAGGGAGGAAAATGATTTTTTTTAATTGCTGATGGGTCCTGAAATATACATGAATTTGTAAAAGATACTTGACCTCAAGAGAGAAGTTGGAAAGTATATTTGGTAGCTAAAAATTTGCTTTTGAAGCAATCCCAACCCAAAACATTGGCAGTAGCCAAAAAAATGAAATTCTAGATGTAAGACCAGTTCCTACAAGATAAGACAGCAGAGAACATCTGGATATATGAGCCAGCATGTGAATTGGATAAAGAAATCCCGTAAGATTTCCTTTTTTCCACTATTTGGTCACTGAGAAAAACAAGAGGTCTCACCCAGGCAATGATTAATGGGAAGGAGTGTGTCCAGTTTTTTTGCTTCTTAGAGAGAACAACATATTAATTGAAATAACCATACAAAATGTAAATTGGTATTGCCATTAAGCAGTTTCAGGAAGGAAATTCTTACCTTCTTCTATTGAGTCCAAATTAGAAGAAATATCTTCATTTACGAATACATTGTTCTGATGCTGTACTGCATGTATATTTGGTAAGATGTTACCTTTAATTTCCACAGTCCTTTCTTTGATGTTTTCCATTGATTTAATAATGCCTTGATATTCTGGGGATGATAAAATTATAAAACAAATTAACATTTATTTATGCATATATACTGAGAACACCAGTGAAAACTGCATATTTATCGGCATTGTGTAACACACTTGTACCCCAACAGCAAAGCTAAAAAATGTTTTCAACACTTAAAAAAACCTAAGGAGCCAGCAGTCTCATAATTTTGAATAACATTTCAACATTTGAGTTTTCACAAAAATAAAAGTAGAGTATGCGAGAATGAAATTTAAAACATGTTAACATATCGAATAGGTATCTCAATGAACTATGCAAGTAGAACGTCAGACTTATTTACTAATTGTCATGACAACATAAAATAAAAAAGAAAACATTCTAATTGAAGAAAAGTACTAAGAGGAACTGCTAGTGGGCACTTCTCTATAAAAGCCAATTCCTAGAGTACTGGCACAGTGAAATCTAGGGGGTACAAAAACCTTCGAAAAACAATAATTTCTCAATTATCATTACTTTCCCTTCCAACTTCTTTTTGAGGAGCATTACTTTTTCCAAGACTTTTCATAAGTTAAGTTTACTAAGCTGAGTTATTTAAGTGTTCTGAAATTTATGGAAGAAAAGAAAATCAATGATTAATTAAAATTGGCAATTTTCCACAAAAATAGAAACTGAAACGTCTCTTTTTAAAATCAATGATCATAATTTCCAGTGAATTTCATTTAAAATTGTACTTGCTTAATCAAAAAAAGATTCCATTTAATTATAATGAAAGGGTGTAAAGGATCTACATGATAAATGATTTAAATAATATATCTGATAACATTGTTACAGCACATGGCTGAATTTAGATTTGTCCAATCCAATCCATGATTTTAAAATTTAAATAGCTTTATAAATTGCTATTAAAACAAGGATATACATATATTGGCATACACATTTATGATACGCCTAAATGTACTTCAAAGTGATGATAAATATTACACACTTATAATATTATAATAATAAAACACTACCAACTGCAGTTACTATTTAAAAGTATATTTAAAAATATCATGCATTCAAATGGAAACTTACAACAGATTAAAACAAAAATTTGAGAGAAAAGAGCACAGGCTACTTGTAAGGGTAACCACAGACTAGACACTAAAAATGAGATCAGGCCTCTTCGAGTACAGAGGGAAATGGGGTTTCACGGTACACCATGCATGAAGGTCCAAACCAGTTAGAAGCTATTCATGTTTCTACTTCAAGGAGAAGAGCAGCCCTTTATTCATGTGAAGATGAGAGTGTAAGCTCACTGCAACTGGTACTGACAAAAGCATAACCATTATATCATATGTCTTACATGCCTCTAAGTATCATAGTGGCATTGAGTTGGGGAAAAATAAAAAGGTAGTATCTGCATCTTTCATAAATGCATAAGGAATTACACTGTGTCACCAAAAGTTGCATGCATCCATTAACTGAAATCCAAGAATTTCACACATACTACAAGTACTCTTTGGAACACTGTGTGGAAAATTCATTCATAATAATCAATGGATGATTATGGTGTGCATTTTGTTAAAATAGCTAACTGCACAAGTCTATATTTTTTTATATTCATTATTAAACTTTCGCTAGATTTTCCACTTCAAATTGTAATTGATACAAACCAAGTTTCGCTGCAGTACTGGTGGATCCACTCCTTGTCACAAACCATCCCATTCCCAGCTCTGTTTTCCCTTTTCCCGTACCCCAGTCACACTACCCTCCTTCAACTCTCAAAGAAGCAACACAGCTCATTTCCCCCATTTCTCCCTCAGCTCTATAATAAATTTGCTTTTGCCAGAGCCATGTGAACTACAGTGAAACCACTCTTTTGCACTTTTGTGAGGGACAAAGGAAAAGACTGTTAACTGCAGGCAAATATTTTGCAAAGAAAAGTTTAAGTCTTACCATATTTAATGCATTTAAGATGCACCTTTCCACCAAAAATTATGGTCCTTAAAAATCCTTCTTGTCTTATATGTGATGATTTGAACTCCATGGGTCAATGTTCAATACTGAATGTTACTGGTACCCCAGGTGGTAAATACTCCCTTTTTTGACTTCATATTATTGAGATCATTATATTTAACTATATATAATATTAATTATTCAATTGTATAATATTAAAGCTGGGACTGTTCCTATTTAACTTATTCCTATTATGTGACATAAATATCATGTTGCTTCCTTCTGAAATTTCAAAATAGGTGCGAGTTAGATCTCAAATGATTTGATTATTTTTACCACCACTGATCACAATAAAACAGCATGGAACTAAAAAGGGACTATTTTTTGTGGCCTTACTGAATTCGGGTGCGCCATGTGTTGGTGCATCTCATATGACATCAAATTCGGTAATTTTTTGTCTTCGTCAGTTATCAAACAGTGAAAAATGCTCTCCGGAGATTCATCAGTTGGGAAGAAGAAAAATCAGTTACTTAATAATCAGAAAAAAGTTAAGAAACACCAATTAAGGACTATCAATTAGATGCAATGCCTACAAGCCAGCATTGTACTCAAGTATTGCAGTTACAAAATTAGAGGAGGCCACATGATTTAAGACTGATGAACAGGGAAATAGGTTACTGATAAGGAAGGGAGTTAAGGAGAGGAACAATCACACTACTTTTGTCACTTCAATTTATCAATCTGTACAGAAATTTTAATTTCAGTCGAGAAGACAAAAGGTAAAGACGCTAATAATTCATTCATTAAAGCAAGGGTGTTAATATAAAACCAATAGAATAGTGAAAAATAATGTTATTCAAAATTGGTGGGATCCATTGAAAAAGTGGAGTCATTAAAGAGGAATACATTTCATGCCCTAGGGTTTGGCATTAAATATTCTGCCAACTTAATGAGGTTTTGTGAGTTTAATGATCTAAGAATGAACTAACAATGTATCTTTTGACTATTGATGGCTTGAGGTAATTATGTAATAATAAAGTTAATTATGACCATTTTCTTACTTGAACCAAGAAAAGGATGCCGCACCTTAAGGCCCTCTGGTAGCTGGACACTTTTACTTTCTGGAATCATAGTTCCAAATTCTGGTACTTGATAGTTGACTGTAATACTTATCTTGCCAGCAGCATTCAGTGCAACTGAAGGACCAAAAAATAAATTAGAGGCATAAGCATACTTAAAATCAACAAATGAAGTTATGATGACTAAGCAAATGAAATATAATTCCAATAAAAAGTAAAAATGAGGAAGAAATCTGAAAAAAGTAATTTCTAATTCAATGGTTTTAATTGTCACATTTTTAAATGAAAATTGAAAAGACAACACAACATTCAGTTTTCAAAAATCAAATAATGAATCATTTTTAATGCATTACAATAGGCAGTTACTGATCCTTCCTGTAACATAATTATTTGTCCAGAAAGTAAACACACTAATTTATTGTTACTTAATCCTGTACCTATAAATTCAATTTTCATGGGGGAAAATGAAATATCATCCCAAAACTTTTATGGCATATAGTCTCATTAAATCTGCTTCTACCTCTTCCTTCCATACGATACCAACATCTTAATGCAATTACTTGGTAAATTATTCATGACTCATGAAGGTTCCATTTTTAAAACCTCCAACAGAAATCTTAGTAAGTTGAAGAGTTTGGTTTCCAGAACTTTTTATCTTGTGAATTCTCAATCAACCATGAAGGTATAACTTATTTCACATTATAGTATCTGTACATTAATTTCCTTTCCAGCTATTTTAATATAAAATAATGATGCACTTCATTATTTAATGTAAATCAGGAGTTTCATAAAATGTTCATTAAAATTTAACTTATAAAATGACTTTGTCACAAGTGTGTGACATTATTATTTGGACACAGAGAATATGTTGTATAATCACACATAGAATAAGTTAATTATGGATCAACAAGATATAGAGATCACATTCTGATAATTTATAAATTAAAATATATTTTGTACACAAAAAAGAATGAAATCAAAATATACTTAGTGCCATGGGCACTTATGTCTACTGCATCATTTTTGTTCAGTCCTACAAACAAAAATCCAACTCAGAATTACACTCCAAAAACACTTCTACATATCTTTCAATAGAATTTTGTTTTATTTCAAATGTGGAAAAAACAAAATACGAAGGACTTAGTCATAATTATTATAATTCAAAATGATTCTCTGAAGTTTTTTTTTATTACATCCAACACCATACTGGAGAGATGATCTGGTCAACATTTGTCTCTTCTCAGATTTTTTATATATTTAACTCCTACCTAAATAAATGCACGGAACAAGGAGAGTATTAAGTGTTTCATCAGCTGTAACAGTTACATATTCTTGTAATGCATGTCTTAATTACAGTGGCCTCGGATGAAAGGCTGCCTCAAGGGAATAGGAAGGGAAGGAAAACAGGGAAGTAAAACAGGTGATATAGCTGAATAATGGAGGCAATACAGCTTCATATAACAATGGATAGGATAGTATCATGTTTTCTGAAATTAAGTTAAATCTTAAGCCCAATTAAATTCCATTCAATTGTAATATAGCCACTGAAAGTAACAATAGTTACATGCACATGCTTAAATTTGACATTGCAACTGTACCAACAACAAATTTTCAGATTAAATGTCCCATAATCATCATACAGTTACTTTCTGGACAGAAAATATCTTCCTATTTAATAATCACTTATAAATGAATGTATTTTACCAATTTCCTTTGAATTTTCATGACGACTTGCAATGAGGCATATTGCACTAGATGGTTCAATTGAGGGTGAAGAAATACATCTTTCCTCAACTTGCTCATCAATTATGAAAGATGTGTCCTGGCGGAAATCCAATTGTTGCCCAAATAACTTTTGAGGATTCACCTGAAAACAAGAGTTCCAGTTTGATATTAGATGCAAGCAGAAATCTTATAATGGAATGAAAAATATGTCATCAAAACACAAAATTCAAGCTTTGCTACTTTGAATAAAATTGACCAGAGGCATGGCAACTTTGTAGAATTGCAAGATAAAAGAAACATATTTTAATATTTTACATAATAGACATCACCTGACTGGATTCAATTATAATGCACCATCAACAAAAGAATACAATAATATCGGATTTTGTGTCTTGTTTCAGTAGGTCAGAATTAAGGGGCTGGAGGAAGAGATTTTAAGGCTAGGGAAGGATGTGGGGGGGAATAATCATACACAAAGGCATTATTAGTAATTTTGGAGAGAATGGGCATGAAATGAAGACTTACACATCTCTACTACTCCTCGGCTATTTTGGGTGAATAGCAAATCCCAGTATACAAATTATGTCACCTCTTCCAGTTCCAATAGCTCTAAAATATCATTATTTCATTTTAACACTCAATCAAGTTCCAAGTAAAATAAATGCTTTAACATCTTATGTGATGAGAAGTGGTGTGTGTACTTCAATCTGGCATTAAGCACGGCTAACGAGATCCTATTAATTCCAAATACTTATTAATTAAAGTACCTATTAATTTAAAAGGGGGAGTTCAAAGTTGTTACCATTTGGAACTTAAATGCAGGCACTATATATATGACATAGTTCCCAGATTTACTTTGTGGAAGCGATCCCTAATTCAAAAATATACACTTTCCACATAACATTTATGTTTGTAGATGGCTTAGGTTTCAACGCATAGCAACCTGATGATGACGCTATGCATTGAAATCTAGGTTGTCTACAAATATATGTTTTATGTGGAAATACTATCTGAAAATGTTCTTTTGAAGTAGGCATTGGACACTGAGTTTTGGCATTAGGTTACATTTTTAGAGAAAATGGGAAAATATGCATGCAAGCTTATTCAATGAGATGGTAGCTCAGTGAGTGGTGAGTTGGATGACAGACAGGAAGGTTTTGGGATCAAATCCCAGTGATGCCTCAAAACACCACCAGTTTGACACAAACTGTACCTTTCTGAGTATGTTACCCTCCTGCATAGCTAACACAGAATGTAATTCAGAACAAGTTGATGGCTTTTTGGCAAATCCATGCCAACAACATTATTCTGAATCAATGAGCGATATTGTTATGCAATGATTTTCCATTAATTATTATGTTCCAAATTGAGATTTTATCCTTTAATTGTTTGATGACTGTGCACTGGCAGAGAAGGGAAGGCCAAAATTGTCAGTCTATCTAGAATTTCAAAACCCCTACGATGTTTTTTTCAATTTCGTGATAGTTAATTGATGGTGATTCAGAATGGGATGTCTCAAGAACAGGGAACACAATGGCATCCACGTGGTGCAAGACAGCTCAGAAAATTCACATGCTTTTATTACAGCCTGAGAACCATTACTAGAGATAATGCTTTCCATATCTTGAAAAACCTTAAATCCTTTTAATCAACAACACTTCCTCCACTTCCATGAATTAAAAAGGTCTTAAGCTCGAATAAGTGAAGCAGTTCACATATAAAGACAATATTTTGGAGGAAAATGGGCATAATAGTTGGAACAATTGGAAACATTGGACTAACAAAAGAATCATTCGCTAGAAAGAGGGAAATGATTGTAGATACACTATGAAAAGACAAAAGTATAGTAAGGCTTTATATAAAGCAGTGCAGTATACACTAAATTGGTCTGAGATAAATGGAGATTATAAGTTGGATAGAGAGAAAGGCAAACAAAGAAGTTCAAAATATAAAAGGAGACGAAGTTTATGGGTAGAAAAATGTGGTGGTGGTACTGAAAGGTACTTGAATGGACAATGTCAAAACAAACAGAGCATTTGGTATGCAAGGAACTGAACAGGCTATTTGGCTGGAAAGAAGGATGGTAAAAAGTATGGCCAACTGAGAAAGAAAATAAAGTGGGAAAACTAATGTGTGTCAATATGAATAATAAATTTACAGATTGAATGAATGTGCAAAAGATAACATGCTTTCTTATTCCCATAGGTTGCCTTATACAAATGCAAAAAAAAATAAAGTGAAAATGAAGCCAACACTCACTTTACAATACAAGGGCACTTTTCAATGGATAGTATGATCAATAACGTGCAGAAGTGGTAATTTTCCAGTATTTATGGGTCTTTATTGCCTCTGGCATATAGACAATTGGACAAGGTGACTGCCATCTACATAAAAAAAGTTTCCGCACCACTTTAGCGAATGGTTTAGGTACACTGTGACTACATAACATTAGGAATAATTTATTTTCAATGCTCATCCAGTGAAAAAACTTAAATTGCAAAAAAGTTATCCTTCTTTTGGTTTACAAAGTATGATAATATAAAAAATAAGAGTGAGCTATTACAAATTTGAGCAGCAGTAGTGATTCAGATGTAAACACTTCACACCTCCGAATATAATGAGAGAGTATCTTCACTTGCGAAAGGGTAGGTTCTAGTGAGAGGAGTTCTGCGCACTAATTTACAAAAATGCGTTTGAAAATATTTTTTATAAATATGATTACATAAGACATCACACCCAAAGCTGTCAAAATACTCTAATTTATAACAACTAACTGGAATGTTTTTTTTAATATCTTACAGCAACTGGAATATCAATCAGCCAGACTTCGTCATCTTCCTCAAAGTCTTCCAATGAAAGTGATGGCAGAGCGTCATCGACAACAAAACCGTCCGGAATGAGTTTTATTGGTTCAAGCTCTTTATCCTGAAAGTGAAATAAAGCAGAATAAACGGACTAACTGACCTGAAAAACTGTAGGTCGTGTTCTTTACGAGAGAGGCAATGATTTTTTTAAATGTACATTAGAACTTTCCTTTTTCCGAGTTCATTAAAAAGTGACAGTAATTCTGAACGTCTTTACAGGGCATGAAAACAGGAATTGGTACAAAACATGATTCCTATATTTCTTCCTCGCTTAAAATGTCATATCGTGAAATAAATGAAATTGAAAATGTAATTCTCGCTCATGCTCAAAACTCTAAACGCAAATTTTTGCAACATTCACTAAGGCTCTTAGTTTAAAAACAAATACGATCTAGAAGTGTATCACTAAAACTGCTTACTTCACCGGTTATACAAAATTGCAAAACCCGGTACGAATTCAATGACTGACAACAGTACGAATGGCATTACTCGACAACTTTATTGGTCATTTTCATGTACTATCAAATATAATCATGAACGTCTGACTTATTAAAATTAATCACAAGCAATACCTGATTCTCTTCAGAATTCTCTCCTCGGCGAACGAGATCGTCATCGCGATCCTCCATTATTTCAGTAACGGGGCTGTCACAGTGCTAAATGTTAGAGTCAAGATTTTCAACAGCTATAAAGAACATTTTTCTTCTCTATTTAGATTTTGAACGTATAGTGGATAGCACCCACGGCATCTGACGCCATCAACATGCTCGTTGTAAGATCATGGATTACCACGTTTATACTAAACCTTTTTACTCGACAACCTCGGAAATACTTCGTAAAGAAAATTTTTTACATTGGAAATATTACTATCATTCATTAATTCGCCAATGAGCTATTTGCATTACAGTTATCTTAATAATTTAATAACTTATCTCTTTTGAACTTTTAATATAGCTGCCTACGCGAGTCGTACTTCAACTGCTAATTATAGATTTTTCTGCGCCATGAGTTCAAATGAGCAGACAATTCGTTCGTAGGCTAAAAATTACCAGATTAATTTTCGTAAATAACCGCGGCATACTACCCCAACCAATATTTTCAATCTGTACTAACGACTTGAGCAACTTCATTGGTAGGTGCTTATTTATTTCATATCTTCTATAAGTACGACATGGTTCCTGAATAACGCTTCTGGTTTTCTCACCGAAGGAAGGGTGGGGAGGTTCATGAAGTAAATGGCGTCATTATGATTTCTGGAGGTCGAAGAAAATTCACATACATTTTTTCAAATTAAATGCAATTTAGGAAATACTAAGAATAACTCTTTCAGGATAACATTAGTAATAGCTTCCATCTGTGTAATATCATATTAGGTCTTCCATTGTAATACTGCTTATAAAATACTGAGAGATATAATCTATATTCATTTAAATATTGTTTAATTCATTCAAGCATAAAAAGATATAGTTATAAAAAGAATATAAATTTTACATGAGAGCCCAATTTTTTTTTAGGGTATGTATAGGTTAGATGGGTGCATTTATCCTATAATAATACAAAGGACGTTAGACATCTATTCGATAACGAGTATCCCAGTGTAAAAATAGGCACTAGGCACGTCTTAAGTTATCATTAATAATGCACGAAAATTAAATGAATGCCTCTGTCTGACTAAAATTATTAATGCCTTACAAAACATTTAATTTCACTTGACGATTAAAACGTTTTACTAATCATCTAATGTGCGGGATTTCACATTATACAATGGTTATTCTCACGTAGGTAAAAAAACATATAGTTTAAACTTTCTGATGAGTATAATGCAATATAACCAAAGCCTATGCTTATACTTAAGTTCAGAAATGTTTATTTTAAATTTAGACATACTATGGTTACAACTGAATGAAAGATATACCATGATAACATTTCTCAGTGAACAATTAACAGAAGCAGAGGGAATACATTTTGAGTATTTCTTATAGGGCAAGAGGAAAAGTTCATTTTAGCTACATCAAAAGAAACTCTCTTTTTATATTGGCTGTTTAAAAAATGTTAAATACCATAACCTTACTTCATGTAATGAATTGAGGATATGGGTAGAACCATGACTCCTGTTGTTGATTGGATTCCCTCACTATTTCTAACACTGTATTTTTATTTTCCTGAAAAAAAAGTTATATATATAAACTATAAACACAGTATTCAACCCGAAGATCAGTTTGGTAGGTGATGAGCTCACCCAGTACTACAGCCCAATGGCGTGTGAATATTCACGCGTCAGGGTATGGGGGCCAGTTTCTTTTCCTGTGGCAGTTATGGTTTCCCAGGAAGATCTCGTATAGCTGCAGAGTGCCTTACCCGGGAATCAAACCCGGGACCCTCCGGTCAGTAATCCAACGCTCTACCCCCTGGACTAATGCGACCCACTATACATAAATATGTGTATAAAAAGGTATATTTATGTGTGAAAATTATATATGTGTGTGGGTCGCGGTGGTCCAGTAGGTAGAGCGTTGGACTCCTGACCGGAGGGTGCCGAGTTCGATTCCCGGGCAAGGCACTCTGGGCACCTGCAGCTTTACCCAAGCTAGTTGATTTTTCGGGTACCAGATCTTACTGGGAAACCATAACCGGCACAGGGAAAGGAACTGGCCCCCCTACCCTGATGTGTGAATATTCGCACGCCATTGGGCTTGGTGCATGGGTGAGCTCTACCATCACCTACTAAACCGACCATTGGATTGATCTCTGTGTTTATGGTTATATATTATTACAAGGTAATCTACCACTTAAGGCAGGTTTTGGATGGACACAACTATCAATAAATATCTTGCGACTCCAAACAAAACACAATTGAGTAACATACTCTACATCAGGTCCCTCTCTTCATCTCTGTGTACTTCCTTCCTCCCTTCATCCTGTACCACATCCCTATCCTGTTCCTACCTTTCCCTCATTTGCCTAACATTCTCCCCTTTATTACTGTCTTCAACGTCCCACTGCTGCTCAATAATAATAATAATACATTTTATTTGTCCAGTGCTCAAGTTGTTACAATTGTATACTTCATATAAGACACGTCAGAGTAAGTAACAAAATACATGCATGGATAAACGACACACATCAGGCATTATCAAGAAATTCAGCAATTGAAAAAACATTTTTAATTTGAAGAACCTGAGTAGATTGATCTTAAATGCAGCCACACTTTTTTGGGCCTTAATCTCAGCTGGGAATTTATTATAAAGTTGGAGGCCCATAAAATTTGGGCCAGCACCTGCATTTTTTGTACATACATATAAAACATGCAGCTGCTCATTCTGCCTAGTAGAATATTTATGGATATCACAATTTTTCACATACTCAGATAGATTTCTTTTTGTGTGTACTAATACTTGAAAAATATAAATACATGGCACTGGCAATACATCCAATTTTTTAAACGTGACGGCAAGGGGCATCATGTTTTACAAAACTCATGAGCCGAATGGCTCTCTTTTGGACCCTGAAAATGATTAGGGCATTAGAAGATGAACCCCAGTAAAGGATACTATCCCAATATACCTTTCATCCATTTTTCCTGCCTCCATAGGATTTATCCCAACAAACCCTTCTCCTCACACACCATACCTAGTACTTCCTCATTTGTTTTCCTTTCGGTCCATTTCACCTTCTCCATTCTTCTCCACACCCACATTTCAAAAGCCTCCAATCTACGTCTATCCTCCTGCTTCAGCGACCATGTTTCCGCGCCGTATATAGCTACGCTCCATATCAGAGTTTTTACGAGTCTTGTCTTAACATCCCTACTTCTCATTTGTTATCCTTTTGGTCCACTTTTGCTTAGCCATTCTCCACACGAACATTTTAAAAGCCTCCAATCTATGTCTATCCTCCTGCTTCAGTGACCACGTTTCCATGCCATGCATAGCTACACTCCATATCAAAGTTTTTATCAGTCTTTTATTAACCTCCCTACACAACATCCCGTCATCAATTCCCTTCTCCTTGTGAAAGCCTCTTTGCCTGGTACAATTCTTCTCCTTACATCCCTACAACTTTGACAGCGTTGGTCCAAAACACTTCCGAGATACGTAAACTGTTCTACCTGCTCTATTTTTTCCCATCCTATTTTAATATTTGGCTTAGTCTTTTTCTTCCTGGAAAATCACATAACCTTTGTTTTATCAATATTGATTCTCATCCCATATCTCTTCCACTGAATTTCCAATTCACTCAGCAATGCTTGCAACCCCTTGGCCGACTGACAAACCAAAGCCTGGTCATCAGCAAACCTAACTGATTTTACGAACTCCCCTCAGACTTTCACTCCCACCTCCAGCTCTTCATATGCCTCCTTAATCATTTCCTCCACATATACGTTGAACAGCACCCGTGATAATGGGCAACCCTGCCTTACACCTCTTCCTAACACTGCCCTTCCGAACTCTCCATTCCCCACTCGCACCTGAGTAGTCTGAGACATGCACAGGTTACAGATTAGTCTCCTGCCCCTCCAATCCATTCCTATTTCCTGCAATATACGCATTAATTTTTCCCAATTCACTCTATCAAACGCTTTTTCGAAATCTACAAAACAGGCAAAAACGTCCTGATTGTATTCTATATTCCTCTCGATTAGTGATCTCATTACTGCAAACGGCATCACGTGCACCTCTTCCTTTCCTAAACCCAAACTAATCATCTCCTAAGTAATCAGTTTCCTTACTCTCTATCCTTTTGTTGATGATCCTGAGAATAACTTTAGCTGCGTGGGATATCAAACTCATTGTTCTGTAATCCTCACATGACGTAGCCTTTGCCTTTTTTGGAATAGGAACTAACACCGATCTCACAAAATCTTCCGGCCAGATTCCTTCCTCATAGATACTACGAATCAGTCCATATATGACCTTCTTCCCACCTTTTCCTAACCATTTCAACATTTCTACAGGAATGTTGTCCACCCCCACGGCCTTATTTGCTTTCATCTCCTTTAATGCCCTTTCTATTTCATCGTCGAGTATGCCTGGACCTAAGCTATCTTCTTCTACGTCATGTTCCTTTTCTATGTCTAGCCTTGTCGGCCTAAGTTCTTTACCATACAGTGTTTCTATATATTCCTTCCATCTCTCTTGGATTTTTCCTGGTTCAACTATTATCTTACCCCATTTATCTTTAACTGTTAGCACAGATCTTGCCTTCTTACTTCCTGATAATAACTTGACCTTGCTGTATAGAGCACCAATTTCATCCTTCTTCTGTAAATTTTCCATATCCTCGCATTGCGTTTTCCACCATTCTTCTTTTGCTTTATTTGTGGCCCTTCTCAATGTATTGTTTAACTTTTTGTACTTCATTTTTTCTAACTCTGTGTTTACATTTTTCCATCTTCTTCTCTCATCCATCTTTGCAATCATCTCATCCGTTACCCATGGTTTCCTTATCCTTTTCCTGTTAACGGTTCCTATAGTCTCTTTAGCGGCTTCCAAAATCCCTTTCTTGATACATTCCCATTTTTCTTCGATAGTACTCAGTTCATTACCGTCATCCATCATTTTCTCTACAGCCTACTGATACTCCTTCCTTGTTAATCCATTTAATGCTTCTAAATTCCATTTCCTAACCCACCGCCCTTGCCTTCATCATTGAATCTTGGGAATGAATATAGAATATATATATTCAAACATAAAAATAGGTATAAGGAAAGGGGATAGGAAAACACATAAAAGGCAAACACAGGACATGAGGGGAAGGTGGTTTTTTGAACAGATCACGAATGTAAAAATATTTCCTTAGCCGGGATTAGAACACCGGACGTTCCACTTGCCGGGCGGATGTGCTACCAACTACACCACCAAGGAAATCTAATTTACCCTGAGATCTGCGATGTTTTTAAAACGCCCAAGTGCTCCGAATCGTTTGCCAGAGGAAGGCTTCAGGGAGCTGTTCCACCCACCAAAGGAGAAATAGACAATACACACAAGAAGAGGGGACAGTTGGTTAGAAAGCATATAGTATCATAGAGAATAGGAACAGTACGTTTCATGGCACGCATAGTAGTTAGTTGGTAGCACATCCGCCCGGCAAGTGGAAGGTCCGGTGTTCAAATCCCGGCTAAGGAAATATTTTTACATTCGCGATCTGTTCAAAAAACTGCCTTCCCCACATGTTCTGTGTTCGCCTTTTATGTGTTTTCCTATCCCCTTTCCTTATACCTATTTCTATGTTTGAATGAATATTTGTGCGCCATATGGCAGGACTTCGTATTTGAATATATATATATATATATATATATATATATATATATATATATATATATATATATATATATATATATATATATATATATATATATATATATATAACTTTTGGATGGCACAATACACACACAATAC
Organism: Hetaerina titia; assembly: GCA_037158775.1. Classification (NCBI taxonomy): domain Eukaryota; kingdom Metazoa; phylum Arthropoda; class Insecta; order Odonata; family Calopterygidae; genus Hetaerina; species Hetaerina titia. The sequence continues at coordinate 65,340,055 of CM073769.1, forward strand.
AATACACAATAATCTACAGTATGAGTGTCCTTTTACGTGTTATCTGTTTTATTCTGTGTTCTATTGTGACGTCCAAAAGTTATATTGCTCTCGTGAGTACTTCCGCATCATCTATATATATATATTTTTTTCTATATATATATTTATTAGATAATCTCCCGGTTAAGGTAGTTTTTGGATGCACACAACTATCAAATAAATATATATTTCCACAAAGATACAAATTAAGCTACAAACATGGTTCACAGCATCAATCCATGGTCTGATGGACACACTTGAAAAACATAAGTAGTTACATGACATTGTATGTCAACCAACCCCAATATTGCGACCAGTATAAAAAATACCATATTTGACCATTTGAGGGGGAACTTTTTTCCAGAATAATGACTCAAAAATCACTCCCAGATTTAGTGCTGAACTGTTGCAGACATATTTTTTTCACTGAATATGCCCAACTGAAATGAGGATGTATCTTATATGCCCATGTTTCAAATGTGGTAATTACCTCCCTTCATGATGTTCCAATGTAATAAGAAATTATGCAGTATTTATAAAATGGATATCGTTGAATGGAAAATGTTAGAATATTGGAGTCCTGAGGTCAGTGAAAATTACTTATCCTATATCCAATGTGCCATTAGAGAAGTAAGCCTATCAGAGGTACAAAAAAATAAAGGTACAGAATCATCAATGTATTTGTCTGGGAAGAGTAGGTCATGATCCTGAAATAAACATCAGTAAGTGCTTATGAGGCAATTTCAGTTATCAAGAGTGCTATTATTGTGAAAAAATATCATGTAACAGAAACATCACCCAACACTTATTAAGCATAATTTCTTTAAATTAGTCCAAGAAAAAGTTGTATAAATGTACACACAATATAATTTTCTTCTTAATGGTTAAGAGATACATTAGTCTGATGAGTGTCAACAGCTTAAAGGAATGCAACTTAAATTACAAGGTTCGTGGCTGGAGTTAGCAAAATGGGAAAATTCTATTTTGACAATTCTGCTGATCATGTAACGTTCTTGTAATGAGTTCTCATTACTTTTATTCCAAACAAGTGACCCTCCTGTCTTTTGATATGAACATGCATGTAACCTGATGCAACAAAATTGTTATTCTACTACATCAGGTGAACAAAATTCCTTGTACATTCTTGCATTCTGCTTCCTCATCGTCCATATCTCTTCAAGCAAAGCATATTTTTAAGTTTAATATACCTACAGCATATCAACAGGAGCAATGAGGTGAGGTTTACTGAAGAAAAATGCAGTGCAATGCAATGAAGAACAATGCAGTGGTGGTCAAAATTTTTGTAACAAGATTGATTAGTTAATATTACCATGGGTGAGATGATGATAAAATGCATTTAATTCAGACAAAGATTATTTTTAACTCGATACACCAATCTTAAGATGTCATGAAATCATCAGACTCTTTTACTTTGATTCTATGTCTTTACGTAATAATTTACAAATTCAATTCTATTTTTCATGGCTATCCTAAGTTCCATAATCCATTTAGGTTTTCAGGTTCCATATTATAATTTGGTTTGGTGCCTATTAGGATTAAGATTTTTGACTTTTACATGAAAGCAAACTATAAGAAAAAATAGGATTTTTGAAATAGAAACTTTTAATTTTTCGAGATTCTTTCAGGCACCATTGGTCCAGATTATAAAAAACTAGAAAGAACTGTTCTGTTTTATACATAGAAGTAAATAAGACAGAGCTGAAACCATAGATACTTTTTTTACACAGGCCTAATTTTCCTTGTTTGCCCTCATGCAGAATATACATATACATCATTACAATACTTTCTACCTTGATTAAAATTACAAATGAAAGTGCATGACTTTAATTGAATGAATGTTACAGTCATGCAGGGAAAATGGTTATAATGACTGTTAATTTCACATTTTGTATGCAGATAAAGTGGAACTAAACATCAACCAAAGAATGGAATGGAGAACAAACGATTACTTAGTGGATGATATGTTTTTTTCATGTAAGGGAAATACACATGATGCCACAGGGGTAATGAGGTCACCAATAGGAAGTAACATACTTGTAGGAGTAAAATCAGGATGTAATTGTTTATTGGGAAGTACTAGGCAGGAGAGTGAGACAGGGACTACTTTATGTTTTTTTCAATATATATATGCAGGTAATGGTAGGAAAGACATTGGATGGACTCGAGGCAGTAGTAATAGTAGGCTGGAATCCATAAAATTGGTTAATTTGTGAATGAACAAGATTTAGTTAGCCAGTCAGCTAAGGAGTTACAGTTGTTGATGAGCACATTAGAAAATTAGTTCAATGGGTATATGACAAGAACAAGGTTTATGAGTTTTCGAGGAGGAAGAAGGTTAAGTTAAAATTTGGAGGCCAAAAACTAGAGCAGATAGAACAGTTTACCTATCTTGGGAGGGTTATGGACCAAGAGGGGCACAGTAGTATGGATATTAAAAGAAGGATTGGGTTAGGCAAAATGACTCTAACAAAGAGATTATCATCTGCAATTTTTAAGAAATATATGTAGGAATTGGTTCAAGAGCCATGGGAAGTAATGAAAACTTCGTTGCAATTTTCCACAGTTAAAACTTTATTGCCGACCATGGTTTCGATACACCGTATCATCTTCAGGTGAGGGAGAGTACAAGGAGAAGGGATATATATACCAAGAAGGGGTGGCATGGGAGGAGGGAGCGGGTGGGAAGGGGGGGTGGGGTTTTGTCATACAAAGAAAGGCAGGAAAAACTAATGGAACCCCCGAAGTGCGGGCAGCTCACTCTTCGGGGGGGGGGGGGGGGGGGTGTCGTCATAAAGGGCACTGAGGGAAGTTAATGGACAAAAGTGGGGAGGGGCAAGAGAGGAACTGAATGTCGTTAAGTAGCTCTATTTTCTGGTTTCTCCGTTGGATAATCTCTAAACTCTCGAGAGCGTCCAATTTCTTGCTCTTTTCGAATTTATGCAACGGCTTAAATTCAAAATCCGGGGAATGGTTCTTCTCCAAGAGGTGGGTGGCAAAGATGGATGTGGTGTTGCCTAACGCATAACATTTCCGATGCTCATTGATGTGTGTGGCGAAATTTCGTCCAGTCTGTCCCACATAATTCTCATTACATTGGCACTTTAATTCATAAACACCACACTGTTTTTCGACGTCGAATTTATCTTTGTTTAAGCAGAGTGCTTTGGATATGGAAAATGGGGTGTAAAATGAAACACGGAATTTATCCTTGGGTAGAATGTTGGCAATTCTATAGGACAAAGAGTTTGAGAACGGGATTTTGCACCATTTACGTGAGGGGTTGGAGTATGGCAGGAGTGTTGTGTGGAGCTCGACGGCACTTTTTCTCAGTTTTTTCCCTAATAGGGAATCAATGAGGTCGTCGTTGTAGCCATTCCTCTCTGCAATGAACTTGATGGTGGTGAGTTCTCGGTTAAAGGAAGTTTTAGGCATTGGAATGCTGATTAATCTGTGAAGCATGCAGTGGAAGCTTGTTTTGCAAGGAAAGTTTTAACTGTGGAAAATTGCAACGAAGTTTTCATTATGTCTCGATTCCACAATATCACGCCTGATTCTTCACTTTTCGTAACCATGGGAAGAACTTGAGATGGGAATGAAAGTTGGTGAAGACTTCATAAATTCATGTTTGCAGATGATCAAGCTTTACTTTGCCAATCAGCCAAGGAGTTGCAAGCATTGCTGAGTTCATTGGAAAGTTAGGGTGATAGGTATCGGATGAATATAAATGTAAACATAAACGAACGTCTTCTCTCCCCCCACAGCAACACTTCCTCAACCATAAACTTAAGAAGTAGGTAACGTACAACATGTGTATTCAATGATACCTGCTGGCATTTAACAACATCAAGATTGATTTATTTCAAATTATGATGGACTTTATAGATATTAGAGGCAAATCATTTAATAATCGAAACTCATGCCTTTGAATAGATAGTATATTTATTTAAATGGCCATGCAAAGCAATAGAATTGTTGATGCGAGCCAATTACAAATATTTATTGACCACACAAATGAATTATTTTGGTGTTTAAACAAAATCTAAAATACTATATGCCCTTTTTCTTTTTACTTTTGTTTGCGATTTGGTAAATCTGAATTAACTTTGTGAAAAAAATCTGAAAATTTGACCACTGTTAGCAAAATTGTAAAAAAATTGTATAACACATATTAACCCATACATCACAGACATATATGTAACACATTAGCAACAATACCTACTCAATGAGATAAGAAGATCATTTTTGCATGGAGGAAGAAAGACAAATGAAACAATTTGACTTAATAATTGACTTAGAACATGATCCAAAGATGAATTTATGGATTTGAGATGAGAAGATGATTCATAATAACCCATCTTTACAGTTTTAATGGAGAATGATTATATACCAGCACTGAACCTTCAAGTACAATTCCATAGTTTATATTTTAATAAGATAGGTACATATTATACATCTTTGGAGAATTTCATAGTGAGTATTTCAGATGAACTTGTCTATGCCAATCAATACCTTGCTGAAGAAAAAGAAATAAACACTATTTACAAAAAAGTGCAAACTACAAATAATGCTGTAGAATTTACATTTAAATATGTTGACCAGTACATGGAATTTCCAATAAAGGGACAAGTTTTAAGGTATGGGACTTATTAAACTCTGACATACGTATTTGCCACTTTTCACATCCCTAGTTTAGAAAACAGCAGTTTTGTTTTAATCAGTTTTTAACTCTACCCATTATAGGAAAGGAAGCATAGTAACTTTGTTCTTTCAGTAATTCATACTAATTTTGCAAAAAGGAACCTCTTCAATATTTACAAACATTTAACATTCAAGTATACATACATCCATGTGCTATTTTAATGATAATATTAAAAACTTCAACTTGTAAGAGTACATTGAACATGAGCTTATATTTCAGTTTTTGTTTCTCTATGTCGAATGATAAGTTTTTTAAAAAAAGGTACAAGAATAGCTCTTTTTATTCATGAACTTTCAAAACACTGCAAAGTGAGACATCAGTGCTACATCAAATTACTATAACACTACGATGACAAAACTTATGGGGTATAATATGATTTAAGAACCAAGCAATCTAAAATATAGGTATATATCATAGTGGTATAATATAAAGCAACACTTTCTGGTGACAGTATATACATGTACAAAAGAATTACCAATGACTCACTGCATTTAATGTTCATGATAGCACCAGTACCTGTACTAAAAAGAAAGTACTTTTAGATTCAGCATGTCATGGTCTAAAAAAATCAATGCCTGGTAATCATTCTTAATACTTTTATTTACATCAATAGACACATTACATCTTTCACATCTAATACTCCACATGTACTGAAAATTAATCCAAATGTTCACATGGTTACGGTATTACGAAATAAACTTCAGATGTGAAATATGAAAATAAATATATGCTTATGTATACTGTCTACATCCATTAACTTTCAGGAATTAAATAAGAACTAAAAATGCACCAACGTTTCAAACAGACACTTCTCTTCCAGCAGTAATGTGCGGAGTAAATAGAGTACTTCAATAAAATTACAAAAAGAAATGCACAGCTCATGTTCTGAAGATATCTTCAGCTGTTGAAGCCATACACCATGATGATAATGTAGAGACATCAGAAAAATTCCCTGAATTAGGAAGAAACTGTCTTTGGTTTCCACCATCTTATGCACAATTTCTACAATGCCACTAGAAATAGCCTAACATTTCCCATTGGCAGTCACCCACTTATTTTAACAGGCAACAAATAGGTCTGACACTATATGCAAAGTTAATATATCTGCAACTGCATGAGAATGCCGTTAAATTTAAAAAATTTCACAACCACTGCTGCAGTACCTTAAACAAGCTTTTTAAATCAATATTGATAAATATTCCATCAGTGATAACGTAAATTTGAATAAAACAATTAATCTGATAGTAAAAGACAAGAAAATAAAGTACAAGTCCAAAAGTTTCAATGGTGACATCTGTATGCAGAAGCAGAATAACAATATTCAAATTAAGCGGGACTGATGCCAGGGGACCAATTGAAAACAAAATAAGAGCACAACATAATTAAAGCTCATAACTAAAAGGACAGGTTATGCTCAGTTGTATTCAATATTAAATCAATCTTAGAGGTAAAACAACCAAGTTATTTCCCTCAGTAGGTATATATTAACTTTTTACAAAATTTGTGTGCATCTGGATTTGGAATCATGGTAGAGGTGGAGTACTCAGAGAGAATGTTTTGCCCGCCACAAAACGGGATGAAGGCTGAACAGATGACTGACAAATAGACTACTACCCCTCAAATGAAAACAAGTTAAGTGATAGTGTCTAAAGAGTTCATTACATTTTATGAAATGTATACATGATAACTGCTGTCATGTATGATAACAGTAGCATTTTATGCCACCAAATAATCTAATACTATTGTTGGTAATTTAATGAAATGTATTTTTTCTTACCCCTATGCTGATGAATATTTTATAAATATGAAACAAAATGTGTTACATACTCACAAAATGAAAAGATCACCATTCAAGTCATGAGTCTATTTTGTGAATAACATTTTCACTGGAACACCACTTTGATGTAAAATATATTAAGTTGATCAGGGATTATAAAGAAAGGAGGGAAAGGGTAGGATAAGGAGGGGAAGGAGGCTGTTAATCGGGACGGCAGCAAGGCGACTTTCATACTGGCAGGGATAATGGAAGAAGATATTAAAGGGAATTTTCATAGGTGGGTGACTAACTAAATTAATATATCTTACATATGTGTCAAGTCCTGAGATGGGATGGGTTGCTGCCGAAGGGTGGAAGGGATGACAATGGATGCAAATGACTAACATCCTCCACCACATCAATTAACAATGATTTCATCTTATGCACTCCTCTATTTCTTTACATATGCTCTTTCTCTGTTTGTTTCTACCTCACACTATTTACTCAATAACCTCTCACACAGGGTAAAGAAAACAGCTGGCAGGCACAACCTAAACAGCAATATCATCAGCCGAGATCAAACTTACAGATCCAAGTGGAAGAGAATAATTTCATTTGTTGGAGGGAGACATGCACTTAGCTGAGGGACTCTGGAATACTCCTGTCCATACATAACATCCCTTTCTATTTATTGAGCCCCCACTACTTTCTGCCCAAAACATCCAAACACACCTATTCTTCACTCATGTACAACTGTAGGCACACATTACATGCACGCACTCAACCATACTAAGATTCACATCCTCCATTGCTCTCTCTCTATATATATATATATTTATTTATTTATATGTTAAAAAAGGATGTAGTTCCATCATATCTTTCAACACAAAAGTAGTCAACAAAATTTTATGCACCACACATAACTAAACAATTCTGATGAACAAAAATATCTGTCATACAGAAATTACTGCAAGCCTTTACATGGATGTGAAACTACTTGATCCTTAACATGACTAATGGATGTACAGGAATGTCTACGTCAGTTTTTTCCCTTTTTCTTTAAGGAAAGTTTTCTGGAACACATTTCCTATTTCACCCTTTTAACTTTCTGCAATTCTGAGGACTTTGAATTCTGTACAAGAACATCTGTCACTCTTGGTGGCAACAATTTGATGAGATAACAAAAAGAAATAGAAATGTACACCTATGTACGGGATTCAATTAAGAAAATGATTGCACTTGGTTACCATGTCATGGGATGTCAAGTAACGGAAGGGTAACACTTATAACAGTTTTATGTTTACACTGCCGTTCTCCACAGTATTTTCAATCTGTAACACTTAATCTGCTCCACAAACTTTTGCTCAAAAAACGAGCACACTCTGCATTGAAATGTTTGTATCAACAAATGCACATATGTCAGCATCAATAAAATAGTGATGCAAGCCATGGTACCTGCTACTGGGGCTGCCCAGGACCAGGAGGACATGAAGAAGAGGCAGATGACGATGCTGGACTCAGACCATATGGGTGATGGCCTTGGGAGAGTGAAGGATGCATTAGAAAAGGATTAAAGGAGGCCGCTGATGCAGCATATGAGCTGGCATAAGCATCTGTGGCGCCATATCCTGTCCGCCCATATCCGTAAACGTTTTGGCCATAGTAATTGGGCGGAGGTGGTGGAGGTGGGACTGCTGGCACAGGGGGAACTGAAGCCGATGATGGCTGAGAACCTGCAGATCCAGCTCCACTTGAATGAGGAGATCTTGCAGAAGATAGGGCAAATGAGGATGCCGCTGGAGGAGGAGGAGGACCAAGTGATGGTAGGAATGATCCCAGGTCAGATGGGGAAGCAAAATGAGGTTCAGGCCTGTGGAAAGCACTGTACATACCAGATGCAGCAGCAGCAGCAGCTGCTCTGCCATAATCTGCAGCAGTGTCATATGGTTGAACATTATTGTATGGTGACGAATAGGCAGCAGCAGCTGATGGTGGATATGATGATGCAGCTGCAGCTCTCAATGCTGCTCCATAACTAGCACTTGATGCAGTAGCTGTTGGAAGCGCATACTGACATGCAGAATAATTCATCATGCCAGCAGCTGGATCCAAATTTGGATATGATGACTGAGGAGGAGCTAAACTAGCTCCATAAGCTCCAAGACCTCCAGTTGTGGAAGCTGCAGATGCTGCAGCAGCAGCCGCTGCGGCAGCTGCTGCTGCTGCAGCATCAGCAGCTCTTCTGTCCACACTGCTAGACTCTTTTGCTTCCTTTCTAGATGACTGCTGACTTCTTTCATATCCATAATAGCTTGCAGAGGATCCTACACTTGTTGCTACAGATGTTGGCACACCAAATTGAGAAGAAGCCTGCTGAGCACTAGCTGAGCTGGCTCCATAATAGCCAGGGGTTTGATACTGTCCATAAGAACCATACACATCTGGGATAGGAGCTGGTTTTGGTTCTTCAACTACTGGAGGAATTATAGGTGCAGGGATACTTGAATGCTTAGATGAAGATGAGGATGATGATGATGAGGGGTGATGATGACTTAGGTGCTGCGGAAGATGGCTTCCACTGCTGCTAGTATGATGGGAACTTTGATCAGTAGTATTACCATAATAGTTACTAGACTTTGAATTAATGTCCTTACTAATAATCTGAGAATGGGTGGTACTTGTAGAAGCATAACTCCCTACAGGTTTTGATGCATCATCATAATCATAATGATCCATTTTGGTATGCTGGTGTTGCTGTTGGGAATGATGATGATGATGATGCTGATGTCCACTACTACGCTTTGAATGGTGATGTTTACTGCTGCCACTACTACTACCTCCACTCCCTGTCAATGAACCATATCCACCATGTAATTTTGAACTAGAACTTTTGTTTGTACCCATTACACTGGCATCTGAAACAATAGGTGCAGTAGGATCTAATCCTAATGACATGGACCCACTGCTTGCAGGTGGAATATGCTGTTGTTGAGATGGTGGATCCAATTTCCCATATGGATGTAATTTAGATTCAACTGAACTTAGTGGACTGTATCCTCTACTAGGTTTGAGATCAGACGGCTTAGGTAAATGCATTGAACCTCCTGAGGTACTTAAAGGATACAAGCTTCCCTTTGGATCCATACTACTGGGAACTGGAAGACCACTCATACTATCCACAGACCCAGGTGTGCTATACATATATCCCATACTTAGCCCCATTTCTCCACTAGTGGGCATGGTTTCTTTACCATATGGACCTAGCATATCTGTCTTAATTCCAGAAGGATGCAAATGAGATCCAGCCATTGGATGTTGCTGGCTTTGACTATGGTGGTAATCTGGAGGAACAAATTCTTGCTTTGGGTAACTACTTGGCTGCTGTTGCTGCTGTTGTTGCCTAGAACTACTATAGAGCGATGAAGGGGTACTCAACATCATCTGACTATCTGTTCCGTAGTATCCAGCACTACCATCAACAGACATACTACTGCTGGTTGTTGTGGGAGTTGGAGGATGTGATGGTGTTGGTTGGGGCTGTGATGATGCTGGGACACTAGGAGTATTTTCACGGCTCATTTGTGGATGATAATATGGCTTGGTTGATAGTGGTGGCTGACTACTTTGAGCAGGGACTGTAGGTGGTGCAACTGATGAAGGAGGTGTAGGGGTTGGCGCAGAAGCAGGAGACTTTGCAATTGGTGATGGTTCAGCACTTCCAGAGCTTGTTCTTGTTGAGTCAGGGGGAACTGCCTGAGGAACACTCACTTGTCCCCATGAAGAAGATGATGAAGATGATGATGTAGATTCCTGATTAAGCTGCTGCTGGCTAGCCATCTGTTGCTGACTATTCATTTGATGCTGTTGCCGCTGCATGTTAACTATTTGCTGCTGATGACTATTTTGCTGTTGACTGCTGATCTGTTGTTGGCTGGGGATCTGTTGTTGGCTGGAAATCTGTTGTTGACTGGCAATCTGCTGTTGGTTGCTTATCTGCTGTTGGTTGCTTATCTGCTGTTGGCTGGAAATCTGTTGTTGGTTATTCATCTGCTGTTGTGAGCTCATCTGTGGCTGATTACCCATTTGTTGAGGATTACTTATTTGTTGCTGGCTTGTTATTTGAGGTTGATGCAAGTGCTGTTGTTGATGCTGCATTTGTTGCTGTTGCTGCTGTTGTTGTTGTTGCTGCTGCTGCTGTTGTTGCTGCTGTTGTTGTTGCTGCTGTTGTTGTTGTTGTTGTTGCTGCTGCTGTTGTTGTTGTTGTTGCTGCTGCTGTTGTTGTTGTTGCTGCTGCTGTTGTTGTTGCTGCTGCTGTTGATGCTGTTGCTGCTGCTGTTGATGCTGTTGCTGTTGTTGTATTTGCTGTATTTGCTGCTGCATTTGTGCAGTTGGTAGCTGCTGCTGAGTCTTCTCACTATTTTGATTACCAGCTGCAAATGGTTTCATCTGGCCAGGAACAATGTGACCCCCACCACCATGATTTTTCAAGTGAGTTGGTGATACACTTCCAGAAGAATTCTGTAGTGGCTGTACACTACTAATTTTGGGCCCAATGTTGACATTTGGTGGCGTTATTTCTGAAAAAAAAAATTAAATAAGTTGTAATTACAACTTAAACCTTGTAATGATAGAACTGACACAAATACCATAAAAATTATTTAAGTCCAAAATTGAATGAATTTACAGGTAGGTTATTCAGTTTTCACTATATTTCAGGTAATTTAGCATTTCGGTATCCTAACCAACCGTTTCTGCAAATACCAGTACATGAGAAAAACATTGAGAAAATTAGGAGTGGAAGAAAAAATTCAATTAAGATCAACAACAATCCATTAAAAAAAACACTTAACAGCAGTCACCTTATTATTTCATAAATTTTCAGACTTACAACTTCAGATTTAGGAATACAATCAATGTTGAAATTGCAGACAGAATGTCATTTTACATTTTTTAGCTTTTCCCTTCTATTCCTTACTCAAGTATCATATTTTTTTCAATTACAACTGTACACATGCTTCCATCAGTGAAATGTGAAAATATTTCTATCCCAATGGATAAGGATACTTTCATTTTTAACATTCTTGGTTAAGGAATTTCACTCTTCAACATTCACAATGGGATTCCAGTGGAGGGAACCTCGATACTTAATGCAGTTTCTGAATTTTTTGTAGAAGACACTTCTTAACATTACATCAAGTCATTAGTTTTGACCATTCCTACTGTTCACAACAAAACTACACAATGTTTCAAGGGCAGCTGTTGTTTTGATCATATTGTGTTTCCAATCCCTTGCTCCTCTGTTGCTTTTGATGAAATTTCTCTCAAGTTACAATATAATTTTATTCATAAAAAAATACTTCTAGCAAGGGAAATGATGACCATACATTACAACATGTAGCACAAAAGAATGAATCAAGGGATAGTGGGGGGGGGGGGGGAGGGGAGTTAACTCAGCATATTCTTTTCAATTTATTGAAGTAAGAACAAACTGACATGAAAGATTTCTCTCCAAAAATTCCCAAGCAATATTCTGAAACAATTTGCTATGCATTACAAAAATATCATTAGCTACTTTTAATATATTTAATGTGTAATCCTGATTGAATGAGTATAGTATATACATATATAATGATAACCTCTCTGTGACAATTACTACCAAAGATGTAGTTTACTTCCATTTGATTAATCAGTAAATTGGTAAATTCACGGTGCGGCAAAAATACTTCATTTTTTCAAACAAAAAAGGAAGCTATGTTGTTGCACCCTGTACAAGACCTACATATAGCACCCACAGTAACTGTTCAATATAATAAGTGATTCAAAATTAGTAAAAATGGAATACATAAAATTACAATTTGTAATTAAGGACTCCTTTGGCATAAATATCTGGAAGATGATAGAGCTTTATTTTACCACTAAAACTGTTGATAGTTCAATTCATATCCATTCACTAAGGAACCAAGAACCAAAACTAAGTGCTCAACTTCATGTACTGGGACTGAAAAAAAGTGGAACTGATCCATTGCTAATATTAAAAAAAAAACATATATTTATTTATAATTAGACCATGAAAAAATACAGGTTTGTTACCATGAATAGTATGTGTAGTAATTTTTTAAAACATTTTCACAGAAGAAAATGTTTAATATCTATGAAAAATGAAAGCATTCCATTTCCCACATTCAAACTATGGCTTATCAACCGCAATGTAAAAATCTGTGAGGGAATGATCAAAACATGTTTGCCAAAAATTAGGAACATATATTTATTATGTGCATGATAGATTCTGTAGCTGTTAATAAAATATCATCTATGTTCTGAGAAATTGTGAAATTTGAGAATCACTTAAAAATTTTTGGTGAAATCAAATCCAGCCACAAAGCAAGATATGCCCCTATGCATACACCAACATCCATTAAATCAGAAGAAGATTCAAACTTCAAAGTCTTTAAAGTAGTCAAAAGACAAAAATTAAGGTTAGAACTCAATGTGAAGAAAATAAAAAAACTGAAAAAACAAATAGTAGTATTAGTTTTAGAGGAGATGACTGACAGCTGAGGTCATTTGTGCCATTAGGGATGGGTGGAAAAGGAAGGGTGGAGAGAAACCCGGCATCAGCATTAGCCTACTCTTGTCAAAAGGCACCAAGGGGTCCGCAGTTTAACATCCCAACCGACAGACATCGTACTCACTCAAAGTGCCCTCCACAAAGCACCTCAAGTAGGGATCGGGATACAACTGAAAAATATCTGCCCAATCCAGGAATTAAACCTGGGCCCTCTCAGTGGGAAGCCAGAACCTTAGCCACTGCACCATCTTGATCCCCCTGAAAACAAGCCTGACAGCAACATCTGAATAGACTTATTTACACTTATACCTTTTTTGCATTCTCCACTGCTAGATATTGCT